>JAWQFJ010001558.1:0-47500 GCA_034096865.1 Theodoxus fluviatilis
AGGAGAAATCCTGTAAACTGACAGACTTCTCTCTGGCACTGACCCCCTGTGGGTTCGGGGTAAGAATTGACCCACAGCGTCTCCCTACGCGATTCATAAGATGCGAATAACTAATGACACTGTGACTTTATTTGCATTTACTCTAAAACTGTTCTAGTGATTTTCGTGCTTACTGGCCTTATATAGCCTTCAAAGGCTGATAGGCCGTAAAACACCATCCATCCATCTCTGGCACTGACAATCAACATGCTTAGGACAGGTCTCCTCTAAGCTTTTCATCCTGTTTGGCTGGGCATACAGCTGTCCTATGAAAATTCTGACAAATCTCAGTATCCTAACAGTTCATCAACTATTAATTTGTTGTGTGTGTTTTTTTATGGAGGGAAGAGTCTTTTCAGTCTGTGATCTCTTGGTCTTCTGAAGTAGACCTGTACCTGTGACAAATTTTCTCTCTCAGCACTGCAGTTTGTAGTCACCTCATCTCCTACGATCCATCTCTCACGACCTCTAAGTCTATCAGCAGAGATCCTGCTGAATCTGATGACTATTTCTGCACACCTACAGGCAGAGAAGCAGCGAAACAAGCACCTGAAGAAAATACAGAAGATGGGGGACGCAGTGGTTGCTGAGGCACTGGACCTTCCCCGTGATGTGGACCACGAGACACTAGTCCACCAGTACAAGGAGGCACACTTTGCCTCCAGCGATGCCAGCCTGCGCCGCATCGACAATGTTATGCGAGAGAGGACATCAGAAGTGGCCAGCAAACTCCAGAAGTAAGCATAGGTCTTTTGGTGTGATTTTTTAAAATTTTAATATTGGGATGAGGATGGTCGATGGACATAGAGTGGCCGATGGACATAGAGAATGCAAGCTTTATTTGTACACCTTTTGATTTTTAGGGAAATCACAAGTAAATAAATGTGGAAAATTTAGTGTGGACATGATTCTAGATCTTTTCAATCTGCAGAGAGGTTAAAAAAAACTATTGATTAGAAAGACTGAGCAGGAATTTTTTTTTTCTCAAAATTTCCATGAGATTTTTGGGTACAGAAATGTGATGTTTCTTGTGAAGGAAAGAATGTTGACCTCTTGACTTTGGTTTTTATTCTGATAGTCTTGACTTGTTTGCAAAATGGTTACATCTGTAACCTCAGGGACCACTTTTAATGAACGTTCTCTTGACCTCTTGGCTAAAAATATTTTCAGAGAGGAACATTAGGTATGGAACATTTTATAGAAGCAAACAAATGTTTTTTCTTTACCACTGTGAAGTTACCAATGTTTAACCAGCAAACAGTGATGGATTGTGTGTGTTTGTCAACAGAGACGCCATGGGGGGTCTGGTGTGCAAGTTTCCAGACAACAACCTCCAGATGATGATCCAGTCTGGAGCCAAGGGTTCTGTGGTAGGTTGCCTGCTCTGACTCCACTCTCGCTTAATATCACACACACACACACACACACACACACACACACTGGAGCCAAGGGTTCTGTGGTAGGTTGCCTGCTCTGACTCCACTCTCACTTAATATCACACACACACACACACACACTCTCACACACACACACACACACACACACACACACACACATACACACATACACGCACACGCACACACACACACACACACACACACACACACACAATCCCCCTACATTGTCAAATCAGTAATGATGGAGGATGGTGGAGATATTGGTGTGTGTGTGTATTGGGTGTGTGTCTGGGGGGATGGTGGGGTGTCTGTGGGTGTGTGTCTTGGGGGCGGGAGGGGGTGGGGTGTGCCTGCCTATGTGCACCACTGATTTTTAAAATTGTGATTGATGGACCACCATACCATATGTTTGCATGGATAAGAGTGGGGTGGGCATCAACAGACACACAGACAGATCTAAATATGTCACTCACCTACTGTGATAAACTGATATACCAGAGAAATGATAAGACCAGTCATGATAATGCAGACAGATACAGGATTGTTTTACCACTCATTATGTTCTTTTGAAGGTGCATCTGTTTAAGGTTAGATATTGCATTTGACTACATTGCTCTGCAGGTAAATGGGATGCAGATCTCTGCACTGATTGGCCAGATAGAGTTGGAGGGCCGAAGACCTGGCATGATGCTGAGTGGACGGACACTGCCCATGTTTGAGCCCTATGAGACCTCGCCCAGGGCAGGAGGCTTTGTGGGACAGAGCTACTTGACAGGTATCAAGGCACCCGAGTTCTTCTTTGCCCACATGGCTGGACGTGAGGTAAGGCTATGGAATGAATGGTTTTGTGTGATTTGTGATTTGTTGTTTTTGGGCCTTGCATTAATTTCTCTTCCTTGGACACTTACTTGCTCTCTATCTTTCAGTCTGTCTCTGTCAAGTCCATCTGTCCATCCTTCCAACTGTTTAGCTGTTATTGCATTCCTGTGTTCATCTGTCCCTTTTAACATCATACTGCTTGTCCCTTCGAAGTCCCAAGGAACCAAATGCTAATTTATTTTTCAGTGAAAAACATTGATATTCATGAATAATATGATTACTGTACTGGGGCAAACATTTTTGAGCAAGGTATTGTGCTTTCAGGCAAATAAATTTTCAATCTATTTGCCCAAATGGGCAAGCAGTTCTGAGAAGTTGTCAGACCCTGCCCTTCATCTGTCCATCTGTGTTTGTCTGGCTGTCGGTCTTTTTCATTTTTGTCACTCATTCATTTTCTCCTGCTCACCGACTCCCACCTTTCAGCTCATCTCTCAAGGCTGTTTCAACCGCACTCTTTGGTTGGCCGCCAGTCTTGGGCAAAATCCTTATCTCCCTCACTCCTCGCCTCCTCCCCTGACCTGAAAATGGCGTGACCTCTGCTTGAAGCCAGCGCTCGCTGGTAACCAGAGGTCTGTGTCACAACAGCGCTGGATGAGTGCATGCATACGTGTTATGTTTTCATATTTCCTTGAGATCCCTATCTCACAATCAATGTGTTTTCTTAACAACCATTTTCTCAGCTTTTAAAAGATACCAAACACACCATGTGAGACAACAGTGCTCACTGAACACGGACAGAGAAATCATATCTACAATGAAGCAAGCTGGACATTTTAGCGTCTCTAACGCCAACTTTCCAGAAACTCTAAAACTTAGCCATAGACAACATGAAGTGTTGATGATTGATCTGCAATGTCAGAAAGTTTGTCATTACATAAATTGCAGAGTAGAGATATTCACTCACAAACTTCAGCAGAAATGGAGACAATGATGGCTGCAGACAGTGCAATGTGGCTTCGGCGGCTGAGCTTGACCTATCATTCGTCTGTCAGTTCTGGAAAACCAACTTTCCGAAACTGGAAAACTTAGCCATAGACAACATGAAGAGTTGATCTGTAATGTCAGAAACTTTCATTCACTTCAAAAGTTGCAGGGTAGAGATACTCACCAACTTTCGTTTGGCAGAAATGATGGCTGCAGACAGTAGAATATGGCTTCAGTGGCTGGGCGTGGCCTATCATTGTCAGTCAGTTCTGGAAATCCAACTTTCCGAAAACTCTATAAAAAAAACTTAGCCATAGACAACATGAAGTGTTGGTCTGCGATGTGAGAAACTCTCATTCACTTCAAAACTTCCTGAGAAGAGATGTTAACTCACGAACTTCAGCAGAAATGATGGAGACAAAGAAGGCTGTGACCGTGGAATGTGGCTTCAGCGGCTAGGCCTGACCTGTCAAGGGGGCATCGGGCTCAGGTTTCAGCCTGGCTGCTAACTAAATTGCTCGATTCTGAGCTGAACATAAAGTAGCATGAACCAACAAGGGTCGCTAATTTTTTGCAATTTGGAGGGTCTGAATACGTGCGAAAGCTTCATTCTTATTGGTTGGATGATTTTAAATGCAACCAATGCTGATAGAAGAGACATAGCCCGAGGGGTGCACCAAAATGAGGAGCAGACCAGCTTCCAATTTACCGAAAAGTATCATGAAGGAAAAGTTAGTAAAACCCGTTTAATGCTACAGAAGCACCGCACCACTCTGAAAGAACTATTTTAAAGTGCCCTGATATTCTATTTATCGATGTTGTAAGTTTCAGAACTAATATGCGCGTTAAGTTACTTTAAAAACAGTTTTGACTAGACTACCCCGGCTGTTTCCGAGTGTTCATAAGTATTCCTTTCAAGTCTGTTTGTGGATTGTTCTTGGCTATAGAATTTAATTTGGATGTGTTATGAACCAAAATAAATCGGCAAAAAGTGCATTTGTTGAACAGTTTACTGGAATTTAGATTGTTTGGTTCCATCGCATGTTGGACATTTGTGAATCTGTGTTCCTAAAACACTCTTAAAATGCAACTCAACAGCATAGATATCATTGTGCCTGTTCAAAACAACAATGTGGACATTTTCCTTAGGTGAGGGAGAGAAATGGCAAGTAACAGAATTTTTTGTTGTTGATCTACATCATGTAGGCTGTCAGTGTCAGTTTTTCTTGAAAAACCCATTACAGATATCACACAAAAAGTACTCACCCAACATCATGGATATCTTCATGAAACTTATTTCCTAGATTTGGGGGTACGGGATCAATTTTTAGTGCAAGTTTTGAAGCTCTAGAGCAAAAACTTTTTTTTATGGACTGGGTCCACTTTTTTGGACCTATGATTTTGACCTTCATTTGACCCATATTTTTGAAAATTCATAAAAAATCAATAAAGTGTTAAACCAAAGTGATTTGGTGTCAACATAGTATCTGACTGATAAGAAAAAAGTGCTTGAAATTATTATTTTTTTAAATGGTTGGTTCATGCTACATAAAGCCGTGCTCTCGGTCTTTTCTTCTCATTGTCTGTCTCCATTCCTTTCCCTGCCTCACTGCACTCTCTTAGGCTTACATTTATCTGATGACCTCCTCATCCATCTCGACCTTCAGTGCCAGCAACATGTGTTCTGTTGCATTCATTCTTGGCTGTGTGTGATGCAGGGTTTGGTGGACACTGCCGTAAAGACCAGCAGGAGTGGCTACTTGCACCGGTGTCTGGTCAAACACCTGGAGGGCATCGTTGCTGCCTATGATGGCACTGTCAGGGACAGTGACAATTCTCTCATTCAGGTAACAATGAAACCTGATTTCTGTAACTTTTCATGAGCTGATACTCTTCTCGATTGGACAAACTCTTGGTTTGCGAACTAGCTTCAGAAGGACCAGGAACCAGGTTTGAGGTTCCTAGAGCATGCAGTGGGAACCACCTTGATTATCTGCTCTGATTGGCTGGTCAGAGAGAGCTCTTTTGCACCTGGAGGCTTGTTTGTTTAACAGGAGTGAACGAGTGTATAACCCCTCTTGTTTGTCTTCAGTATGAGTGCTAAAATGTTCATTTTTAGAATTACTGACACACATGCAAAGAAACCATAACCAAAGAACAGTATTAATTTTTCAAGGCTATATGTAGAAAACGTCAATCATTTATTTAAATTGCTACATAGTTTAAATCAAAATATGGGTCAAAGTGGCCAGGCCAAGTTTGGGTAGCTTGGTCATTCTAGGACCAGAGGACTTGGAGGCAATGAAGTTATAACTGAAAGCTTTGACTAGCATTCTTGGAAGAAAAAGGAAAGTCACAATGGATACCAGCACTCTGACACTGGAGTTTCTGTTTCAGTTTTCTTATGGGGAGGATGGGCTGGATGTGACGAAGACAGCCTTCCTGGACCCAAAGCAGTTGGAGTTTCTGGCCAGCAACCACCACGCCCTCGAAAAGCCGTCCATCCCCTCTTCTCCTCACGAGAAAGCCATCAGGAAACTGCGAAAGAGTGTGAGCTATTGCAGCCTCCAAGAAGTCTGTTGTTTCTCACCTGTCTCTGTTGCTTTGGCATTTAATCCAAATACTGCACTGTAAAATGGACCAGGGCATCACCTTGAAGGAACTCCCTGCACTCCTAAGTGGTTGGTGTCTGCTACTGGGATCTTGTTCTTCTCACTCTCACATACTCACCATAAACATGTTTGTGCTGGAGTGCATAAGGAATCAGTACCTAATTCAGTGCTTTGACCTTTTCATTTTATACAATCTCTGAAGAAGACTAATGTTTTCATCATCCTAGTCTGCACCTGGATGAGCAGAAACAGCAGCAGACGTGCCTACCCCAGATTTTCAGTTTCCGTATTCTGACTGGCAAAATGTGGTATAATCCGTATTCTGGGACCAAAATTTGTATTTTTCACATACTCATCATTTCAACGCAAGTAGGGAATTTACCATTGTACATTTTCACTGCATTTTGAAATAACTGAAAATGACTGACGATTACCAGAACCAAACATTCACCTCAGAAAAGAAAATGCATCTCACTGCGTAGCTTTCAGCTGCTAACCCGCTACACCGAGGGCAGCTGGTGTCAGCCCCGGTTACTCAGCACTGCTTTCTCTCAGCTGCTGGTTATAGCAGCTCTTGAGTCGGTCAAGTTCTTCGCTGGTGTACACTGTAGCAGCAGGTTTGGACTTGAGGACAAGCAAACTCTCAAGTGTTCTGTCGCCTAAACTAAATCGCTGATCTGTGCGGTCCTTCTTTATGCAGGAAAACACTCGCTCACAATGAGCGTTTGAATGGGGGATTGTCCAAATCCCAACCATCACTGCAGACAGCTCTTTGTAGGGTTCCATCTTCCCAACTGCAGCCCACTTTTCGTTCATTCGTCTGTGCCAAAATTGAAACAAACACCTGTTCTCAGCGCTTTGTTATCGAAATGCTTGAGGATACAAATTTGTTTTAGCAAATGGTGTCAAAATCCGTATTTTTTTAGGCCTCTGCATATTTCCATATTCAAGGTCTATAATCCGTAAAAATATGCAAAAATCCATAACAGTAGGCAGGTCTGCAGCTGAGACCAGAGCCCTGCTGTCCACCAGTAGCCGAAGCGGGCACAGTATACCCCATGGTGCACGCAAGTCGTACAAAACTGAAGGCAGCAGAGGGGCGCCTGGAGCTATAACCAGGTGTGGCCCTCCCCCTGAGTGTGTCGCGTTTATACTTGCTGCGGGGGCTCCTCCTCTGACGACCTTCTGCTGCCTCGCTCCGTTGGGATTTTCTTGCCTTACATTTTAATATCTTGACATCCAATTGTTTTAACATGTGGAAATTAATACAGCTACCAATGTATGATATTATTTGCATTTGTTTGATGGGTTGTCCATTATAGTTGTAACCAAGCATGAGAGAAGGGTTTGCTGCTTTCTGCAGAGGGAAAAACCAATCACTGCTGTGTGCTAGAGCATGTTGTCTGAGGTCCTTGAATTTGAATTATGCACCTTTTTCTTGCTTTTTTTTGTCCCCCCCTGTGGGCTGGGGGTCAGAATAGACGTACAGTGTCTCCCTATGTGATTCTTAAGAGGGGAATAACTAGGGACATAGTGACTTCATTTGCACTTACTCCAAACTATGGCCTATGATTAGTGTGTAGACTCCATAACTTGAGCGATGTGATTGAGTTAATTAATGTTGAACTTCTGGTACGTTTCTGTTTTTGTATGTATGTATTATGTTTTTGCCACCGACAAAACGAATTTCCTTGTAACAATGAGGACAATAAAGTATCTTGTATCTTGTATATCTTGTATCTTGTATACTGGTGATTTTTGTGCTTAATGGCCTTACATAGCCTACAAAGGCTGAGAAGCCTTAAAACACCATCCATTCATCCATCTTGGTGATTTTGAGAATCAGACGACTGACAACTAGACCACAATCCCATTCAGTAGACAAAAACTTCATAATGAGTATATTCCTATTGGCTCAGATGACGGATCTGCTTCTGCTGGATTTATCATTGTCTTCTAAGATGATGTAGATAGGAATGAGCACTCAGTAATGCATTTCCTTTCAGATTAAGAAGGTCAAGAAGTCTGGTGAAAAGGGAGACCGGTACCGCGCCTTCAGCAGGTTCGCAGAGGATTACCATGTAAGCCAGGCGGAAATAGAGGCAGCCAGGGCCAACACTGACAGCTGTCCTGGCCGATCTCCACAAGCTCTTGCCCTCTGTCAGGGTTGGCAGGCCATGGGGGAGGAGGAGAGAGAAAGGTATGTATCTTCCATCTTTCCCTCTATCCTTTCTTCCTACTCTCTGTCCATCACTTTTTCCTTCCCTCCATCATTCTTTCCATCCTTCTTTCCATCCTTCCAGTCTTCTCTTTCTGCCTTCACAAGGCTGGTTTTGGAATATGGCTAGTTGTGAAGGATGATGAGGAGAAGCAGAGGTTTGTGCTCTACTGTCTTCCACTCATTTGCTCTCCTTTTTTTCTTCATTTCATTGATCCTTCCCTCCCTCCCTCCCTCCCTCCCTCCCTCCCTCCCTCCCTCCCTCCCTCCCTCCCTCCCTCCCTCCCTCCCTCCCTCCCTCCCTCCCTCCCTCCCTCCCTCCCTCTCCCCTTCTGTCCTTCCTTCTATACTTCCCTGTCCCCTGTGGGTTGGGGATTAAAAGAATAGACCCACTGTGTCTCCCTACATGATTTCTAAGTGGCGAATCAATAGGGACATCATGACTTGAATTGCTCTTACTTGGAACTATTCTAGTGATGTTCATGCTTAATGGCCTTGCAAAACCTATGAAGGCCAACCGTCCATAAACTGCAGACGGTGTGGGGTCGTCATTACTTCTGACACCAATTCACTCTTGTACTTCAAGCTTCCATCTGTCCTCCATCATTTCTTTCTAATCAGAGTAATGTTTGGCCTCAGGAATTAGCAGGCAGTGGTAGATATGGGAAAATGTTCACCTTTCATTCCACTGCAGTAAAAGCTATGACTGCTTGCAAGACAAGGCGAGGCATGGGTGACCATGAGAAACAAGTACTGAATGCACCCTTTCTTCATTCTGTCTTTAGTCTTCTTCCTTCCTCCAGCCTTTTTAGAAGTTGAGAATCAGATGGCATTGAATGTCTGCTTGATCCAGAATATCCAGTATGAAATTACAGTTCATGATTTCATTCACTTGTTCTCACTAATTGTTTGTTGCACAAACAGCTTTAGAAGTCGCCGTGACTTCTGCCCTGACCCTGTGATGGCCAAGTATTCCCCCATCTGTAATCTGGGTGTCATCTCAGAGAAGAAGGATGAGGAGTTCTCTGCCTTTGAGGAGAAACTTTCTCGGGTGAGAAAATCTATGTCCCTTCATCTGCAGGAATCTGCCAAAAGCAATATTGCAAACTTTGTTCACTCCTGGACTTGGATTATGAACAAGATGAATCTTGATCTGTTTGAAACATTTTGTATCATCATCACCAACCAGCGTCATCTGGTTGGAAGATGGTCATGATCATTGCAAATGGATCAAAATAGCATCTTGCAAGGGGAGTGTGGGGGTGGGAGTGGCAGAAAATTATAATGCAACTAGAGTTTTCCTTTGATACCTTCAAATGGCAGTGTGTGGTTGTGCAAACTTGATTGTTTATTTATTTCAAAAAGTCAGTTAGCATTCAGAAAATATAACTGCCTGGAATGATGGTCTGAAAGTTTGGAATTAGTCTTGACATTTGATTCCCAAGTCAAAACACATAATTGTCCGAAGTATGGAAATATGAATGAATGGAATACAGCTTCAAAGTAAAAAAAAAGGGGGGGGGGGGGAGAAAGAAAACCCCCACACTTGAGACCAAACTTACATAATTACATTAGTGGGAGAGAGAATGGGAGATGTAGATTATCCTAGAGAGTTTAATATTACATTATGGTCTGGGTTACAAANNNTGTCGTGTTATCATGTTTATCACTTGGTTTCGCCTACGAGTTTATCACTTGGTTTTGTCTACGCATTATGCGCGCATGCGCCGGGAAAATTGTCGGCGCCATGTCGAGTCCTACGCACGCGGAATTATACTGTAAGAAGAAGTAGTAAATTCTCAAAGTTGAAATACTAATAAGCCTCCAGTCTTTATTGATTGAAGAAGTACAACGCTCGGAACACAACACTATTTATGCATCTTTTTATTAATTGATAAACTCTGTACTTGCATAATAGAGTTGTACAGTGAAATCTTTATATTACAACCCTCTCCAAAACGATGTCCTCTCAATAGCACCTCATAAGTTTTTAACTTATGTATTTTCCTATCATACTGACCTCAAAGAGGCCTGGGTCAAAGGTGAGGCTGCATTGGATTACAGGCAGGCAGGCAGGCGGGCAGAGGGTTGACTCCCAATCACCACACTGAGTATCTTCATTGTGTTGCATATATATGTATGTATATATATATATATATATATATATATATATATTATATCAGTGTGTATCAGCCTCTGAAGTTAATTCTTTAGAGTTCATTTATCTGCTGTATTCTG
Organism: Theodoxus fluviatilis; assembly: GCA_034096865.1. Taxonomy (NCBI): domain Eukaryota; kingdom Metazoa; phylum Mollusca; class Gastropoda; order Cycloneritida; family Neritidae; genus Theodoxus; species Theodoxus fluviatilis. The sequence continues at coordinate 10,308 of JAWQFJ010001558.1, forward strand.
TACAGACATGTGTTGAAAGTAGAAAGGGAAATCAAATGCACTCTAGGCTTACAGCACTAGAGATGCATTGTACATGTATTGCATTGTGTTTTATGTTGGCATCTTTGCAGTATATTACACATGTAATTCATTACATTGAAATCTCCTTACCTCAATTTTGAGACTCCAATTTGAGACCGGACTTGGTTTGTTTTTTGAAGGTCATAAAATAGAGGTTTCACTGCAAGGGGATTCACATCATTTCCAGACACTCGTGGAGTCTATTGGTTTTGATCATCAGGAGAGGTAACTGTACCATCACCAACACTTAACTGCTTGTGGGGCAGCATGGAAAGTTTGATCAATGTGATACATTTTCTTGGAAAATTTTTTAAGAATTGTGAAAATATCAAACATATTTAGCAGTTTTTGCCTGTAGAGAATCGGGGTACAGTTTTGTTTATTCAAGTCCTGGTTTTGGTTTTGATCGGTAGATGCCAACTTCTAAGGACAGTATCTCACCAAAAGAGTTCAGGAGGTTGCTGGACTACAAATACATGCGTTCTCTGGTGGACCCAGGGGAATCTGTGGGTATGCTGTGTGCCCAGGTAGGTTTTTGTGTGCATTTGTGTACATGTCTGTTTAGATAGTGTTATATGTTTGTGTGTGTGTGTTTGCATTTGAATGTGCATTCTTGTGGATGCATTAAGTGAATAGCTGTGTTGGTCTGTCAGTATGTATTTGTTGGGTTTCTTTCTCCAGCGTAGATAGGATTGGTTGTGGTGGCATCATTACTTTCTCTGACTGTATATGACTGGAGCTCCTCAATGTCCCCGTGTCATCAAGTGGGCTTTTGGGGCCTGCTCCAGTAGGTCAGCCAGGGCTGGCCCGGAGCAGCCACAGAAATAATTGGGGGGAGGGGTTCATGGGGCATCAGGACAAGTTCAGATCATACAGGTGCAAGCATGCAGCCAAACCATCCCGGAAAATTGAGTCCAATCCATACACAACAACAAACTGTTTGCCAACACCCACACCTACACCCCAGAACATTCGTGTACTTACCACTCGAACCCATACACAACAACAAACTGTTTGCCAACTGCCATACCTACACCCCAGAACATTCGTGTACTTACCACTCGAACCCATACACAACAACAAACTGTTTGCCAACTGCCACACCTACACCCCAGAACATTCGTGTGCTTGCCACTCGAACAGAAAATTAACACCCCTCACCATATCTTCTGGCAAGACAGTCTTCTTCTGAAGCATTGAATGGTGCCAGAAGCTGTTCAACAAATGGCAAATTAGGCATAAATGATATAACATCCAGTGTGTATGAAAGAATAACTTAAACCATCTCAGTTATAAGTGATTATATGGTATATTATATTAGTCATTTCTCATTTTGTATATTGATGCCTCTTCTTCTGTAATTTCCACTTGTTTATATTTCAAATTTCCTTGGAGACGGCTCCGTCATAAATTGCAGCACATGAAGATGTGAAGTTGCTGAATACAGGCAGGCAAGCAGACTAGTTTGCCTGTATTTGGGACCTTGATGTAGTCGGACACAACTCCAAGAGTCATCTCCTTCACGTCTTTATTCCTGCAGTCCCTGGGCGAGCCTTCCACGCAGATGACACTCAACACCTTCCACTTTGCCGGCATGAGTGAGATGAACGTGACCATGGGCATTCCCCGACTGCGGGAGATCCTGATGACGGCCGGCGTCAACCTGTCCACCCCTTCCATGGCCATCCCTGTGCTACCGGGCAAGGAAGCAGAGGCAGCCGAGCTGCAGAAACGACTCAGCAGGGTCTTCCTGGCGCAGGTGAGTGGCTGGGCTGGAGCTTGCAGCTGTTCAAGCTTGTGGTGAAGACTCTGGACCACCGTGCAGGGACGAGAGGTTCGTGTCCCCACTGCTGCTTGACTCATACTGGGTGCTGTGCAGTGGTGGCCAGGGGTGAAAACGCCCCAAAAGAATGTTGTTAATGTTAGTGACAGTAATAAAGTTGCTGATACTGTGATAGTGACAACATTTCGTAGTAGTGGTAGTATTTTCCCAAAGGGTAGTGATTAATATGAGAAGTTTTTACAAGCAATCACAGATGAGTACAGGCTGCTGGCACTTACAGCAGAAAACACAAGAGAGAATGCAGTCTTAGTTATTTTTACCTTAAAATATTTCTTGCAAATTAATTGCAGAGGGAGTTTAAAGGAGTTTTGTTTTTATTTTCAATAAAAACATTTAACCTTGCAAGGGGATGGGAACTGACAGGATGACACGTGTAGTTGGAGGTGGACAAGAAGCTGTTAGCTGGAATACACTTGAACTATTTGTGCTTTTATTTCTTTTCAGGTTCTCAACAAAAGTGTGGTCTCCAACTGTGAGGGTGAATCTGGAGAGTAAGAGGGTTTTCTTGTTTTAGATCCTTTGAAAAAGTTTTGATTTACTGCCCTGGCAAAGAGTTTTGGAGGTGAAAGTGAACGGCCATTTTTGACTCACATGCGAAGCAAAAGTGAGTCTATGTACTGAGCCGTGTCGTCCGTCCGCCCGGGCGTAAAAAACTTAAACGTTGGATTTTTCTCGGAGACTATTAAGTCTATCAACACCAAATGTGGCATGATGGTGTATGATGACAAGGCCTCAAAAAACATACATAGTGACTTGACCTTGCTTCAAGGTCAAGGTCACAGGAGCCATAAATGTGGTCTCAAAAACAGTCATTTTTCACATTTTCCCAATTTTCTCCCACGTTATTGAGAATGGCGACCTTAGCTACAAGTGGTATATAGGTCAAAGCAAGCCCTATCTTTTGATACCAGTTTGGTTGACCTTGGAAGATAACTGTTTCAAACTTAATAATTATGTGGGGCACATGTTATACTTTCATCATGAGACACATTTGTTCACATATCATCAAGGTCAAGGTCACTTTGACCCTTATGAAATGTGACCAAAATGGGGTAGTGAACCACTAAAAGTGACCATATCTCATGGTAGAAAGTGCCAATAAGCACCATTGTGCTTCCTATGTCTTGAATTAACAGCTTTGTGTTGCATGACCTTGGATGACCTTGACCTTGGGTCAAGGTCACATGTATTTTGGTAGGAAAAATGTGTAAAGCATTTCTTTGTGTATGATGTCATTGGTAGGTTTAGTTGTTTGACCTTGACCTTGAAGGTCACCTGAAGGTCAAGGTCATATAAAGGTCAAGGTCAAGCATGTGAGTCGTATGGGCTTTGCCCTTCTTGTTACTATTAGCTGCTCTTCAACATACATTCTTCTTGCATTCAGTTAGCTATTTCAGTGCTAGACTTATATTTTTTAACCTTACAAAGCTCAAAACTGCAAATAAAAACTTGAGGTGACTATTTTCAAGGACTAATATTATACTAGTACTAGTGTGCTTATTGTGCAACTGTATTCAACAATTTTTTGGAAAGGCCACTAATGCAAGGATATTTGTGGTTTTAATTTTTGCAGTTTTGTGAGGATCAGGCTGAAGTTTCTTCCTCACTACCAGTGCAAGGACCAGCATGGCTTTTCCCGCCAGCAGATCCTGAACTTCATAGAGAGAAGCTACGTAAAGCACCTGACCAAAGCTATCGAGCAGCAGGTGAAGCTGTGCAACAAGGGTCCCTCCATCAGGTGAGTGGATGGCAGTTGGGGCTACAGACCACTGCCCAGTCCAGACCCAAGTCTTCATTTCACCCTTTCCTGTTCAGTCAGTGAAAGTCGGTACCCCGAGCCATGTGTTCAACTTGGTGAAAGTCGGCTTGAGTAGGGTGCGTTGATTTTACTTGTGGTTCCCATCAAACTGAGGTCTGAGCATGGGAATGGAATTGTCGGTGTGAGATCATACCATTTTGGAACGCGCCACCTGCAACATTCATCTCTGAATTCTAGCTGCCTTAGTTTCACCATTTGAATATGGAACGGGGCTTTAGTTGTTGGTTAGCCCTGGAAGACCTAAAAGGTTGAAATTTTGACCAAATTTCCTGAGCAGGGGTTGCTCAGGCCCCCAAAGTATACCTCTGTCCAGCGAGCATCTTACCAGCTGGAAACTGTAACAGTTCTCAACAGCACAGCCAGAGCTACTGCTGAACAGAAATACAGCCGAACTTTCTGCTCTGTAACACTTCTAGGGTTAAGGCATTCACTTTGGCATTTGCTTGCAGCCAGCACATGCAGTGTTCTTTGCTGCTTGGATCTTTGAGTTGAATGCATGGGCAAAATGTTTGAATTGCAGCAATTCTTTCCATCTTGGGATAAAACCGGATCCCCCGAGGCGTCTGTTAGCATCATGCAAACCTTGAATCAGCAGGGAATCAGGGTTAAATGGGTGTGATTGTTGAGGAATGGAGATGGTACTTTATATGTTACTTATAGTTTTACTGCACATCCTGTTCATATATTTTACCAAGAATGTCTACAGTCAATGTCTTTCTGTTTGACTTTCAATTGACCTTGTCAATAATGATGATGATTGATGATGATTATTTATTTTGCTCAAATACACGAGAATTTGGACTTGAACCCCCCAAAAGCCACTGTGCCGCGCCAGGTGCCCATTTTGCTCCTCTGCAGGAGAGGCAGTGCAGGCTAAACACCTTGCCCAAGGATGCACCTGCAGGAGAGGCAGTGCAGGCTAAACACCTTGCCCAAGGATGCACCTGTAGGATGTCATCATAGTATATATAAATGTGGTTATTGCTGTTTCAGCATTGGCAAACAGAGATCAGCTCGAGAGGTTTCTGCAACAGACGAAGACCGAGACTTCCTGGATCTGAAGCACAAAAAGTCAGATGAAGTGGACTATGAGGGGGAAGATGAAGAGAAAATGGAAGCCAGAATCAATGGTATGCATAGAGTGGTTTACCACTGTTGCTTTAGGCTGGTTGAAGAATGAGCTTTTCTATTTTCCTCTGCATTTGGTGGTCCACGAATCTTTCATGTGATTTGTTATAGTTTGAATGCTACCAATTGCATACTTACTCATGGATGTGCACACTTACAAACACAATGTGTGAACGCATATGCATGCATGCATGCAAGTGTGTGTGCACACACTAGCACATGCTCTCACTTACAAAGACTCACTCACTCTCTCACTCACTCACTCTCTCTCACTGACTGTGCAGGCTTGAACTCAATATGCGGAAACAAGAAAACCATCATCAATAACAGTTCATGGCAAAGAGAATAAGTTTTTACCACTGATCCAAGTGAATGTGAGACTTTTGAACGTGAGATCCTTGTTTCCCTTTCTGCATTTCCCTCCTTTATTTGCTGTCTGCAGAGGACCAGGAAGTTCAGGCAGAGGAAGGGAGCGATGAAGACCTGGGGGATGAAGATGCAGCTGATGTGGAAGATATGATCTCTGCAGTGGCAGCTGGTGAGCGAACTAAGGTAAGCACTGATCATTTTAGCTGCATGCAAGCTTGAAGGATGGTCTTGTGATTTTCGACAAAAAGACCGATAAAACCATTGTTTCACCCAGTCATAGAAAAACTAGCAACACCCATGCAAATATGTAGTAATATATAGTAATGGTCCCGCTACATTCTATGGTAGCAGGCCTCACTACATCTCCGTCTTGAAACCCCCCCCCCCCCCTTCTCATCTTCCCTTGTGATGATGTCCTTGCCAAACCCGTGCAAGGTGTTCTTTGATGCAGTTGGGGGCTTTGCCTGCTATACATCCCCCCGTCGCCTGTGAAAATGTTGGCAAACAAGACAGAATGTGGCAGAGATGAAGTAGTGAGTGTCTGACAATGTTGAAGGTGTTGTATGTCCTATGAAGACTGATAGGCAGGAAAAAGTCCATCCATCCATCCAAATGCAAGGTGATGTGTGTGTGTGTGTGTGTGTGTGTGTGTGTGTGTGTGTGTGTCTGTCTGTCTCTCTCACACACTGACAGATTCCCTTTAATATGTATCGAGATTTCAAAGGGATGCATGAAATTGCCTGTAAGGCCTTATTTTAGCATGAGACCAGACAATGAAACATTCAGTGACTTTAAAGAAATCAAGGACAACAGACTATACAGTATTTGCTGAGTTGATACATAGATGCATATGCATTTCCATTGGGACAAAGGAAAGCTGGTACGATGTAAACTATTCTTCATGGGAGAACTGCCACCAGTGCTAACTCTGCATTTGGCGTTCGGAGATGTCAGTTCTTTCTGATCAGTTTGATGTAATCATAAACGCTGCAGGATCAAAATTGTATGAACTAATGACTATTTGAAGAAAGGTGTTTCACCACCAGCAATTTTAAGAAATGGCTGCATAGCAGAGGTTAGGCAATTGAATCTTTATTTTCACACACGAAAAGTTTTTTTTTCAGGCAAAGCATTGAAAGACATGAAAAGTAGGTGTCCGTGATGTGTATTTCTGGGAAAACATGTATCTGACCCAGATTGACTCCATTATCAGGGTTCGCACAGAGTCTGGAAAGTCTTCAAAAAGTTGTGAAACTTGAAAATTTAAATTTCAGACTTTGAAAAGTCTGGAAAATTGCTACTTTTGTTTGTCTTGTGGAAAAGGCTGTAAAATATCTTGATAATGCAGAATCAGCCTTGAACAGTATTTTTCTTTTAATTGGTTTGTATTTTCCAAATCCCGATAGCGTCTGCACGTTTACAGAAGCCGCCGCCATGTTGTTGTCCAGTGCGTTAGGGGAGGTAAGCAGAGTTTCGTACCAAGTCCAATGACTACAGAACAAAAACCAAGGCCAATGCAGCAGCAGTTGAAGTCGACAGAAAACTAAAGAAACTTTATCAGCCCTGAGTGATATACAGCCCTGAGTGGTATACAGCCCTGAGTGGTATACAGCCCTGAGTGGTATACGGCCCTGAGTGGTATACGGCCCTGAGTGATATACGGCCCTGAGTGATATTCAGCCCTGAGTGATATACAGTCCTGAGTAGAATCTGTGTGTAGGCCTCCTCCTTTTTTACAGAACTCTGAAATATAGTTTTGTACGTCTGGAAAACCCTCTGGGGTATATGGAAAAAGTCTGGAATGTGATTTTTCCAACTATGTACTAACCCTGCGTTATTTCTGCATGCAGTGCCAAATTGCTTTGCTTGAGATAAGACTCGTTTCATGGTGTTGGATTACATGTGTGAATTTTGTTGCAGAGTGTTCTGGAAGTGCCTGGGGTGCTGAACTACAGATTTGACAGGAAAAAAGGATCTTGGGTGGAGATGGACCTTGCGGTATGTCAAATGTGTTATCATTTGAAACAACATTATCTACTGGCAGAAGTTCGTGTATGCATGTGAGGCTGTGAGTGGGTGGGAGGTGTATATGATATGGAAATTTGATTTGACCTTTGTGAGCATGCATAGGTTGGGTACTTGCTTTATTAACAAAAGATACAATTGTTCCACTTCACTCTAGCAACCTGAACAATTGATGTGTCCCCACTGCACTCCATTATTAGTGTTACTTGCTACCCTGAGCTGGTCAGTTATTGAGTTGTTAAGCAAAAATATGATTGTGCACTTGCAGTGGATCATGGTAAATAATACTGGCTTTTTGAAACAGAAATAAAGTTTTACCAGAATTTATTATAATTAAGTAACCACAAGTTTGATGAAGTGTTCATGATGATGATGATAAGAAAAAAGGAAATGCCAACTTTCAAAGGGTCCTATTTCAGCATTATAGACTCCATGAATGTAAGCTGTGAAGTATTCTTGCAGGTGCTACGTCGAATAATTCTTCAGATGAAGTGCTCCAGTGTTGCTTTGCTAGACCTTAAGCTGCAATCAACCTCCTGGAACATAAACATGCTTATGTTGCAGGTGCCAAGAGGGGTGAACATAGACATCCAGAGGATTCTGGAGGAAGACGTGGAGGCCGCAGTGATTCACAGTGTGAAGAACATCGGCCACTGCTTCCAGGAGTGGCGCGGCTCAGGAGGTGCCAGGCAGCTGTACCTGGTCACTGAGGGTGTCAACATCATTGTAAGTCTTCCGTCTTCATCACTCTCTATAGCTGTGTGTCTCTTTCTTCCTCCTGGCTTGTCCTCTAGTCTGTCTGCCAGGTAGTCTTGGCATCTACCTACCTGCCCTCCAGTCTGCCTACCTGCCCTCCAGTCTGCCTACCTGCCCTCCAGTCTGCCTACCTGCCCTCCAGTCTGCCTACCTGCCCTCCAGTCTGCCTACCTGCCCTCCAGTCTACCTACCTGCCCTCCAGTCTACCTACCTGCCCTCCAGTCTGCCTACCTGCCCTCCAGTCTGCCTACCTGCCCTCCAGTCTGCCTACCTGCCCTCCTGTCTGCCTACCTGCCCTCTAGTCTGCCTACCTACCCTCCAGTCTGCCTACCTACCCTCCAGTCTGCCTACCTGCCCTCCTGTCTGCCTACCTACCCTCCAGTCTGCCTACCTGCCCTCCTGTCTGCCTACCTGCCCTCCTGTCTGCCTACCTGCCCTCCAGTCTGCCTACCTGCCCTCCAGTCTGCCTACCTGCCCTCCAGTCTGCCTACCTGCCCTCCAGTCTGCCTACCTGCCCTCCAGTCTGCCTACCTGCCCTCCAGTCTGCCTACCTGCCCTCCAGTCTGCCTACCTGCCCTCCAGTCTGCCTACCTGCCCTCCAGTCTGCCTACCTGCCCTCCAGTCTGCCTACCTGCCCTCCAGTCTGCCTACCTGCCCTCCAGTCTGCCTACCTGCCCTCCAGTCTGCCTACCTGCCCTCTAGTCTGCCTACCTGCCCTCCAGTCTGCCTACCTGCCCTCTAGTCTGCCTACCTGCCCTCCAGTCTGCCTACCTACCCTCTAGTCTGCCTACCTACCCTCCTGTCTGCCTACCTGCCCTCCAGTCTGCCTACCTGCCCTCCAGTCTGCCTACCTGCCCTCCAGTCTGCCTACCTGCCCTCCAGTCTGCCTACCTGCCCTCCAGTCTGCCTACCTGCCCTCCAGTCTGCCTACCTGCCCTCCAGTCTGCCTACCTACCCTCCAGTCTGCCTACCTGCCCTCCAGTCTGCCTACCTGCCCTCCAGTCTGCCTACCTGCCCTCCAGTCTGCCTACCTACCCTCCTGTCTGCCTACCTGCCCTCCAGTCTGCCTACCTACCCTCCAGTCTGCCTACCTGCCCTCCAGTCTGCCTACCTACCCTCCAGTCTGCCTACCTGCCCTCCAGTCTGCCTACCTGCCCTCCAGTCTGCCTACCTGCCCTCCTGTCTGCCTACCTGCCCTCCAGTCTGCCTACCTGCCCTCCAGTCTGCCTACCTGCCCTCCAGTCTGCCTACCTGCCCTCCAGTCTGCCTACCTGCCCTCCAGTCTGCCTACCTGCCCTCCAGTCTGCCTACCTGCCCTCCAGTCTGCCTACCTGCCCTCCAGTCTGCCTACCTGCCCTCCAGTCTGCCTACCTGCCCTCCAGTCTGCCTACCTGCCCTCCAGTCTGCCTACCTGCCCTCCAGTCTGCCTACCTGCCCTCCAGTCTGCCTACCTACCCTCCAGTCTGCCTACCTGCCCTCCAGTCTGCCTACCTGCCCTCCAGTCTGCCTACCTGCCAGTTTTGTGTGATATGTGCCTTTGTCAGTGTGGGTCTTTATTGAGTTGATTACTGCGTTTCAGCTACTTCTCAGAGATGCAATGAGGGAAAGCTTCCTTTCTTCAGCCTCTTAGGTCTTCCCCTCTCATGCATGTGTATACATGTTTCTGTTATGTAGCAGTTCAGGAGGGAAAAAAAATCACTATCTAGGAGAGAGAGAATTTTTCAGGGATCTTGGATTCTTCTTGAGTGGATGTTACATTTGAGATATTTTGCCTCTTTTTTGCAGGAGATGTACAAATACGGCAACATCCTGGATGTGAACAAGCTGTACAGCAATGACATCCACACTATTTCCAAGGTGTTTGGCATTGAGGCTGCACGCATCACCATTATCAAGGTACCTGAATAATCTGTGATGGATGTACCAATGGTCTGAGACGTTACATCACAAAATCCTATGGACTTTAGCATTTTGATATGGCAAAGAGAGAGAGAGAGGGGGAGAAAGAAATTGCTGTGTGGCTGAGCAGTTAGAGCTTATGACTTGCAGTCACTATAATTGTGGCTGGTGGGAGCTGAAACCGTGCAGATCTCAGAGTTTCAACCTTGGGCAAGATGCTTTCCCCAACACTGCCTCTTGCCAGGTAAACCCAGTCACTGGATAGTGGTGACTGGGGGGGGGGGGGGGGGGGGGCAAGATGCTTTCACCCACACTGCCTCGTGCCAGGTAAACCCAGTCACTGGATAGTGGTGACTGGGGGTGAAGTTCCCCCATGAGGACAAAAATAATGATTATGCTTACCCATTCTTTTGTTCTTTTCTTTCTACTAACTAAGGAGGAAAGACTTTCCAGGCAATGGCTGTGTTCATAACACTAGAGCCTTTCCCTTAAACCTTAGAGGTGTTTCAAAAACGAAAAGTTGACAATTCCTCATTCATCAGTTGCTTTGGCTAGCTTTGGTGACCTGAAGTTTCTAGCTTTGAGACAGGTTGACCTTAAAAAAAAGTTTTTTATTATTCATTTTTTCAATATATTTTTGTTAGGAAGATTATAGGGCCGAAACATTCGGCGACGGGGGCTCTTCCTCTGAAGACCGTCTGCTGCTTCGCTTCGTAGGGAGTTTCTAGCTACTTAAAAAAACCACCATGCTAATGCTTTTTGACTCACATGCGAAGCAAAAGTGAGTCTATGTACTCAGCCGTGTAGTCCGTCCGTCCGTCCGTCCGGGCGTCCGTCCGGGCGTAAAAACCTTAAACGTTGGATTTTTCTCGGAGACTATTAAGTCTATCAACACCAAATGTGGCATGATGGTGTATGATGACAAGGCCTCAAAAAACATACATAGTGACTTGACCTTGCTTCAAGGACAAGGTGACAGGAGCCATAAATGTGGTCTCAAAAACAGTCATTTTTCACATTTTCCCAATTTTCTCCCACATTATTGAGAATGGCGACCTTAGCTACAAGTGGTATATAGGTCAAAGCAAGCCCTATCTTTTGATACCAGTTTGGTTGACCTTGCTTCAAGGTCAAGGTCACAGGAGCTCTTCAAAGTTGGATTGTATACATATTTTGAAGTGACCTTGACCCTGAACTATGGAAGATAACTGTTTCAAACTTAATAATTATGTGGGGCACATGTTATACTTTCATCATGAGACACATTTGTTCACATATTATCAAGGTCAAGGTCACTTTGACCCTTATGAAATGTGACCAAAATGGGGTAGTGAACCACTAAAAGTGACTATATCTCATGGTAGAAAGTGCCAATAAGCACCATTGTGCTTCCTATGTCTTGAATTAACAGCTTTGTGTTGCATGACCTTGGATGACCTTGACCTTGGGTCAAGGTCACATGTATTTTGGTAGGAAAAATGTGTAAAGCATTTCTTTGTGTATGATGTCATTGGTAGGTTTAGTTGTTTGACCTTGACCTTGAAGGTCACCTGAAGGTCAAGGTCATATAAAGGTCAAGGTCAAGCATGTGAGTCGTATGGGCTTTCCCCTTCTTGTTATTATTAAATACTTAACACCACACATATGTATGTATAGCAGGCTACTGTATTGTTTTCTCACATGTAGTGGGTACCTTTGAGACAAGATGACAGAGTTTTATTTTCATTTTGTCCTCTTCCATTTTCTACAATTATGACAAAGAATCTGTCTATTGGTTGATCATTCTACTTTTTAAAGTGTGGTTATATCCTGAATACATATTTAGGTGGAAAAAAAGCACAAAATCTGCACATGAATTATACTCTGAAATTTTGCACCAATTTATAACTTTTCAAAGGGCCAAGTTCATGACATGGTACTGTGTGAATATTCTGTTGTGATACATTTAATCATTCCCGAGATATTTTGTCCTCAAAATGGTCTTCATTATGTGCTTTGGCAGCTATTTGAAGGGTAATTTCTATACTTAATGCATGATGAATATGTAATCTTAACCTTTGAATCAGCATGTAAAGTAGTTAAGTTCAGTTGATTGGAAGAAGAAAGGTACTCAAAAATGATTGACCTGCCTTAATGGTGCTTGATGGAACAGAGGTGCATTTTGAGTGCCTGAGCAACTGCTGAAGGGGAAACTCAGCAACTCTTCTCAGCCCATTGAAATTTAGATGTCTTGTAGCTAAACTGTGGCTGAAAAGAAGATAATGTTGTGTATAAATGCCCTTCTACTTTGCAACTCTGGTGCCATGCTTTCTGCTGCAGGAGCTGAAGAGTGTGTTTGGAGCATATGGCATCAAGGTGGACTACCGTCACCTCTCCCTGCTGGCTGATTACATGACCCATGAAGGCCGGTATCGGGCACTCAACCGCATGGCCATTGAGTCCTGCACCTCCCCTCTGCAGAAGATGAGCTTTGAGACTGCCACCCACTTCCTGAAGGAGGCAGTCATGCAGCAGTCGGAAGACTGTCTCACCTCTCCCACTGCCAGGATCATGTTGGGCAAGCCAATTCTCTGTGGAACAGGCAGCCATGACATCCTGCTCAAGATGGATGTGGGCACGAGAGACTTCCAAAAGCACTGACAATGTCCCCATGGTGGATGGGCTGTGCATTCTGTTGTTCCACGAGTTTGGTGCTTCTGAACATGCAGAAATGAGTGGGAGGGTCAAAGGAGTTGATTGTATGGGCTTGAAAATAACACAGCTATTTTAATTTCCAATCCAAGATTGCCCTCAGTTACAATTGCTGGGAATGAGTTATGAGGGATGGACTTGCTTTTAAGTGCCTAGCTTGAATATAGGAATATAGGAAGAAGCATGTTCCTTTCTTTGGCATTTAATTCTATTTCAAAGCATCTATACCAAAAATGTATTTTTGACACAAGTGCAGTTTCACAAGCTCAATGCTTTTTCCAGTTTCATGGCCATTCATTAAAATCATGCAAGAGGCCTTTCTTCTTACAAAGATGTATTTGTTGAAATCTGCGAATGGATGCAGTGTGAATGAATAATGTCAATTCTGAAAGCAAATCCCTTTGTGTTTGCAACATTGGATGTGGAACAAGTAAAGGTCTGCTGCAGCCTGAATACAGCTTGTCTTCAGTTTTTCCTAATTAGACATTTCATTTGAAAATTTAGCTCTGTTCACTTTGAGTCTTCAACAGTCACAGAATGTGAACCTTTGTGAAACCAATACACTCACCTAACAGTCAGATCTGCCTCCTCCCACTGAATTGGGAAAGGCTTCCGTAAAGGGGTCACACTAGTGGATTCATCCGAGGAGAGGGGTGTGAGACAGTCAAGCTGGCGGGAAAACACAAACTGGCGGAACACTTTGATTGGCTGCGTTTTTACGAGATTTATTTCCCCCAAACCATCAAATTATTTAGTCATTTTATGAAATCGCTGCTTATTCACTGAGAATTAATCAACCAAGATCGCTTGCCAGTCAGATGCTGTTGCTAGCATCTTCCCACACCCCTTTCCTTGGACGAGTCCACTAGTGTGGCTCATTATTGGAAGCCTTTCCCTGAACTGGACACAGAATAAGCCATGTAGACATTAAGTAGTACATTTATGTGTAAACATGATCCATAGGGCTGCCAGAAGATGAACAACATTGCTGGCATTCACTGAATCATTGTACCTGAATAATGAACAGATAGATGAAAAAGAGAGGGACAGAAATGTGGTAACAGGGCTGTCTGTGCCCAAAGCCCTTGGAATTGGTAGTGTTGTTACTGTGACTGCCTGAAGTGCAAGTTGCATAACCATAACCGCTTTCAGCTCTGTATAAGAAACTTGTGAAACTGGATTAGAATGTGCAATAATGAAAAGATGTTATGAATGATTATATACGCAAAAGGAACACTGTAGGATGATGCCGGCTTGTACTCTCCACTGCTAATTATGTTGCCTTCCCTCTGTCTACTTGGCATGGGCAAGGTATTGAGAAACAAGCAATACAGGTCAATGAGGACATTTTTTGTGTGTAGAAAGAATTGGCATTTTCACTTGTCTCCTAGGAAAGTCTAGCTGAGGCTCCTGGATATTGTAGAGTCCATGTATGCGATAGAAAACATTTCACTCATGCAACATGACCAGAAAATAAGCAATAAGGCATTTTAATAGTGATTTATTGATTTGGCTAGTGTCAATTTTTTTAGAACATCCCTCTTTGTAAGAAAACTGATTATCATACGCTCATACCGTTGATTCAAACATCATCGTAACACTGAACAAAAGCTTTCTTGCATTCAATTACAATCCTTAGAGGAGAGGAGTAGTTCTTACACTAGGAACATGGGGTCCCAGGTTCACTTCCAGTGCAGTACACCCTGTTAATTCCTGACATTAGACTCTCACACAGTGAATCAGTAACCAAGTCCACACTGGTCATGATCTGAAAAGTAGTTAACAATAATACTGCTAGTAAACAATGGGAAAAAAGGCTATTCTTTCAATAAATGTGGCATCAACAAAAAATTGTGTATTTGCAATCGGCAAGTATTAAATAACCTTTCCAATCATTTCATAGCATAAGTACACCTCAATTTGAAAATAGCAAATCTTGATTCTCTTGATTGAAACTGGTTAGATTATAAAGTTGACAACACTCATTAAAAAAGTTATATCTTCACTTCTACACTTCCTAGAAACAAGAAGTACACCACTGTCATATGCGATGTCTGCGTAGCATCCGGTCATAATGGGTTAGCCCAGCATCCGTCACCTGTGTCTGTCACATGACTGCAGTTCTGGCTCTCTCCTGCAAAGGATAATAACAGTGTCTGTACCTCGTGGCTTTGTAAAATGCACATGCATGAAAAAACAAACTGTGGGCCCCCAAGCATGACTGCCTATGAGTAGACGTCTTAAACCTTTCACTCCCAACCGCCAACCTAGCCGTGGTCCAAGAGTTCCATTAACCCTTACAATTCCTTAATTATCTTCAAGTTCTGAAAATATCAGTACCATCAGGAATAACATTTTAAAATCCAAAACGGTGAAGTATGTAAAAATTATACATTTCATTGTAAGAAAATGAACAGAGAACATATTGAACACAAAATAGTTTTTTTGGACAAGATGATTTGCATTCAAGATAAGTAACTAAAAATTTCTGATTTTTGAAATGTATATAAAAACTTCAAATTAACAGTAATTCATTAATTACAAATTACAACTTGAAAGTTTACAGCAGTGACTTCTGACACATTAGACATACTTTTAGTGCCTATTTGAGCAGATAACCATCTGATACGGGCAGAAAGTTTGTAAGTCAACCATGTATATAATCTTTCAATGAGGTTGTGGTTTTCAGTTGTTCAGTTGCCTATGCCATACCCCCTTGCAGTGCTGCAGCCAATGTTTATTTTTAGCCTTCCCCTAGCCTCATGCAAGATCACAACTGCAGCATGAGAGGGTGGGTGAGTGAGCGGTATGTGAATGTCATTTGCTAAGGTCACCTGCAAGATACCGGCCTCGGAAGACAAATTTTGGCTTTCTTGGCGGAGGTGTCCTTTGTTTGCAGGATTTACTGTACTTATGTATTTATTGGGGCTCTGTTATTTTCTACTTTTTTTTTTGGTTGGACACACCTATTTTTTTCAAACAAGTTTATAACAGTTCTGGTAGTTGAAGACTTTAAATAAAGTATGATGACTCACTCCACCACCAAACTCTGGCCTGGCTACCATTTTTCGTCACACCTGTATCGCCAACAGAGGAGTGGGTGGGTTTGTTCGTGTTTTCCTAAATTTCCTAAGTGAGCATTTGTGTGATCGTCGCATAGTCACAGTTCATCATACAGAGTTTCTATGCAGTAGACATGTGAAACAGTGTAAATGCTCTGCACTCTGTTTCCACCCCCTTGTAATGTTTGTCCCCTGGTGTGCAAGAGGAACTTGCTTTTGTTTCATGCTGGTGACCAAGATGCACACGACACATACTTTACACACTACACATCCCATAAGCTACATTGCATTCACTCTATACATACACAATATGCACTACACACAGTTTACACACTGTGCAAGTGACACACCTTGTACTGGCTGATGGTTTCTTCCCAGTCCATGGCTGCCAGTTGGGGGATGGCCGCCTTCAGCACACTGCAGGCTCTGTGTCCATTCTCCCTTAGTGTCTTCAGTGCCATGTCCACTGTCACCTGTGCAGACACCATCACCACCACCGTCATCACCACCACCATCCTTCTCGTTGTCCATCCTACCATGCATATTATCCATCATCATCATTCATCCATCCATCACTAGCCTCCTCCTTATCAGCCTCCTCCTCATTGCAATCATCGTTCCTCTTTGTCCTCTTTTTTTATTTGTCTTCTTTTTCTCATGTTTTCATGATGCATTGAATCATTTATGATCATTTTCACAAGCAGAGCTACTACAACCACAAACAAGTTTGGTGTTGCACTCTCTAGCTTTTAGGGGAGAAAGATTTCTAGCACTCTGCTCAAAAAAAAAAACATTTCACATGCCACCTATCTGACCTGCGAGAATCATTTCTTGAGAAGGACTCGTCAACAACCTGATGACTGTAAGCTAGTCCCTGGAGTTTCCAATAAACAAGATAGTTAACAAGATACTCCACAAGTGGAAACAGTTCCCAACATACAGGCCAGAGGCCTATTAATTTAGGAGGGCGAATGCTCACAAGCCCCTAGTAGTAGCAGCAGCAGTAGCGGTGGAAACTGGGCAGTGTTCACTACTCCCCTAAAAACGCTCTGTTCAGGTGAGCACACGAAAAGCTTGCAAGTTCTTGCCCATTTGAATGGGCCTTGGGGCTTACATGTTCCCCATGGTCCCTCCAGCTGTCGTAGTCAGTGACCAGGGCAATGGAAGCATAGCACAGGCCTGCCTCATTAGCCAGCACCACCTGCACACAAGAGCAAACCCTGTGAACAACAGTAAAGAAAAGGGTACACATGTACATAGCAGCACTGTGTGGTAGGCACACGGGTTGGGGAGCTTTCATCACTACATGTGTGTAAGCGACCCTTCATCACACAATGAGACATTCAGCACATTTTGACTATTTGGAATTGCTTACATCATCAAATGATAAGTGAATAACCATTCTAATGGTGCAAAAAAACTACAATTGAATGTATACGAGAAAAATATGCCTACTAAACACAGTGGTATAAATAATTTTGAGAAACACTTGAATAAAAGATAAATGGATGGATGGATGGATTTTTACAGCACATGAGCCTTTGTTGTCTATGTAAGGTCATTAAGCATGAGAATAATAAGCAAAAATCAAGTGATGGTGGCTGCCTTTGTATGGTGCCTGCTGGATTCACACACACACACACACACACACACACACACACACTCACACACACACACACACACACACACACACACGTGTTACACTTGACACAGTACATGGACATAAAGTTCAAATTTCTCAAAATTGAATGATTGATGGAATTGACCCCTGTCCCAAATTTGCATCACACTCTCAAATCAAGCTGAGGTGCTCCATATCACTTTGTGCTGAGGGGTCATGCATTCCATGTCATCTGAGAGGCAGGTTCATACACACTCTGCAAATCATGTGTACAAAGCATCATACACAGCAGCATATTGTGCACAGAAGACGCAGACGCAATCTAAGCACAACAAACTGCACTGTAAAGGCAACACACTACCATGGGCACACAACAGCACAGACTGTACACAGCAACAGCCAGTACACAGCAGATGGTCTGGATGTTAAAGATTTTAGTATGCAAAATCACAAATGTCTTACAGCTGCAGGTACTATTAAATAGATGTGGGGGTGAGGGGTGATGTGAATTGATAGTTGTTATCAAATTACTCCAGTGATCATGACCTCGGTTCCAGGTCAGCTCTTGCAATCTCACCCTCAGTTGTGCATGCTGGCCTCACCTCTGGCACCGTGCTCATGTTGACAGTGTGGGCACCCCAGCTCTGCCAGAGCTTGCTCTCTGCCCTGGAGGAGAAGCGCGGTCCCTCAATGGTCAGCATGGTGCCACTGGGCTTGTAGCGGAAGCCCAGGCCGGTGATGCACTCCTCCAGCACCTGGTGTTTCAATGGAGAGTGCCTAATTCATTCCTATCTTTGAACATACGACATCCCATCAAGCTTCGCTCCACTAGCTGCCTTTACCACTGGCCTTTGCTGTCCACTGAAGGTGTAGACTTTATCCAGTTCTCCCACTCAAATTCATTGCATTACATCTAGAAACCATGTGGAGAACAACGGGCAGCTCTGCCTCAAGGTCATCTCTTGACGGGTGGTTTTAAAACAGTGAATCAGGGGTGGGAAATGTGGGTGGATGGATGGGTGAGTGGGTGGTGGGTGGGTGGGTGGATGGGTGGATGGATGGATGGATGGATGGACTGACATTTTAAAACAGTGAACCAGGGGTGGGAAATGTGGGTGGATGGATAGATGGATGGATGGATGCGTGGGTGGGTGGATGGATGGATGGATGGATGGATGGATGGATGGATGGATGGATGGATGGATGGATGGATGGATGGATGGATGGATGGATGGATGCATGGATGGATGGATGGATGGATGGATGGATGGATGCATGGATGGATGGATGGATGGATGGATGGAGTTTTATGGCCTATTACTAGCCTTTGTTGGCTATGTAAGACCATTAAGCACAAAAATCAAGAGACTAGTTCAGAGAAATCACAAATCAAGTCACTACGTCTCTAGTTTTTCGCGTCTTATGAATTGCATAGGGAGACACGGTGGGCCCATTCTAACCCCCCATCCACAGGGGGCGGAAATGTGGAGGGAGCAGGTGAAACTTGGTCAACAATTACATCTTAGCAAAAATGCTTGTAAGGAGTAGAGAAAGGCAGTATGTGACATTTTGCATTAAAACCCTACATTTTGGAGAGAAAAAACAAGCAAAACAAAACAAAAATTACTGTGTATTTGACAGGCTCTATTTTTCCTTCCTTTGAATCACTACAGGTCAACCTTTCCCACCAAACACATGAACACAAGAAAATCTCTACTCTTGACTACACTTATGAAAGCTTCAGTTTGTTTGTGCCCATTATTTGCACCCCTAGAATTTCAAACAATTGATAGGATTTCACAAAGAGAATGGCACATTGAAGTCCATGTTCCATTTGTCCTCAGAGGGACATGTAACACACACATCGTATTCACCAATGATAGTTTAATAAGCAATGACAGGTCTTCCTCTCATTCCAGGTGTTCACATTAGAGGCAAAGGAAGAGAAAGAGAAGGAAAGCTGAGAACAATGCAACCGTTCCATTTGAAAAGAATGCAGCAAACACTGGTGATGGTATTAGGCCTGAACATTTTATTTTATCAGAATAGACTTCTGAGATGGATGAATGGATGAAGTTTTACGGCCTATCAGCCTTTGTAGGCTATGTAAGGCCATTAAGCAAGAACACTACTAGAATAATTCCAAGCAAGCGCAATTCAAGTCACAATGTCCCTATTTCTTTGCCTCTTACGAATAGTGTAGGGAGACACGGTGGGTCTATTCTTTTAACCCCCAACCCACAGGGGGAAGACATCTGAGAGACCCACCTTTCGAGTTCGAGGGCAGAAAGGCTCATTCATGGGAATGTGACAGATGCCAGAGGGATCCCCCTCTCCTCCATTGTAGAAAGACTGGGTCCTCTTGTGTGTCCTGCACAAAAAGGCTGCTGTTATCAATGCCTGGAAAGACTGGGTCCTCGTGTGTGTCCTGCACGAAAAGGCTGCAGTTATCAATGCCTGGAAAGACTGGGTCCTCTTGTGTGTCCTGCACGAAAAGGCTGCAGTTATCAATGCCTGGAAAGACTGGGTCCTCGTGTGTGTCCTGCACGAAAAGGCTGCTGTTATCAAGGCCTGGAAAGACTGGGTCCTCTTGTGTGTCCTGCACGAAAAGGCTGCTGTTATCAAGGCCTGGAAAGACTGGGTCCTCTTGTGTGTCCTGCACGAAAAGGCTGCTGTTATCAAGGCCTGGAACAATTCTGCAGCTCCTCCTGTCTGGGCACACTGGTCTCTCTCTACTTCTTTCTGGTTACCTGGGTTTCCAGACAAGTCAAACTTCATCAGTGATGTAACGGTTGGCTCACTCAAGAAATATGTATCCTCTGATCTCTATGTCCTAGCAAAACCATTAAAAACAAACAAACAAAAACAACTAAACAAAACCCTGCAGGTTAGTTATGAATTCCCTTCCCATACTAACCATGGGACCACAAGATTCTGATGGACATCCAGGCACGCAACCATAAGCCAATGAGATGAAATGATCAACAGTTGATGAACTGATTGACTAGGATGTAAAGTGAGATGTCCACTTGTGCATGAACAGGCTTACTAGACTGGGAAAGTAGGTGGAGACCATGAACTGACCAACTTATCTCTCAGTGAATTGACTTACTTATCTCTCAATGAACTGACTGACTTATCTCTCAATGAACTGACTGACTTATCTCTCAGTGAATTGACTTACTTTTCTCTCAATGAACTGACTGTCTTATCTCTCAATGAACTGACTAACTTATCTTTCAATGAACTGACTAACTTATCTCTCAATGAACTGACTGACTTGCATCTCAGTCAACTGACTGAATTGCCTTTCAATGAACTGACTGACTTATTTCTCAATGAACTGGCTTTCTGACCTGTCAATGAACCAATTGATCGACCCACACAATAAACCAAACGACTAACCTGTCAATGAAGCAAACGACTGACCTGTCAATGAAGCAAATGACTGACCTGTCAATGAACCAAATGACTGACCTGTCAATGAACCAAATGACTAACCTGTCAATGGAGCAAACGACTGACCTGTCAATGAAGCAAATGACTGACCTGTCAATGAAGCAAATGACTGACCTGTCAATGAAGCAAATGACTAACCTGTCAATGGAGCAAACGACTGACCTGTCAATGAAGCAAACGACTGACCTGTCAATGGAGCAAACGACTGACCTGTCAATGAAGCAAACGACTGACCTGTCAATGGAGCAAACGACTGACCTGTCAATGGAGCAAATGACTGACCTGTCAATGAAGCAAACGACTGACCTGTCAATGAACCAAACGACTGACCTGTCAATGAACCAAACGACTGACCTGTCAATGAACCAAACGACTGACCTGTCAATGAACCAAATGACTGACCTGTCAATGAACCAATTGATCGACCCACACAATAAACCAAACGACTGACCTGTCAATGGAGCAAACGACTGACCTGTCAATGAACCAAACGACTGACCTGTCAATGAAGCAAATGACTGACCTGTCAATGAACCAAACGACTGACCTGTCAATGAACCAAATGACTGACCTGTCAATGAACCAAACGACTGACCTGTCAATGGAGCAAACGACTGACCTGTCAATGGAGCAAACGACTGACCTGTCAATGAACCAAACGACTGACCTGTCAATGAACCAAACGACTGACCTGTCAATGAACCAAACGACTGACCTGTCAATGAACCAAATGACTGACCTGTCAATGAACCAAACGACTGACCTGTCAATGAACCAAACGACTGACCTGTCAATGGAGCAAACGACTGACCTGTCAATGAACCAAACGACTGACCTGTCAATGGAGCAAATGACTGACCTGTCAATGAACCAAACGACTGACCTGTCAATGAACTGGTCAATGAGGACCAGGTCCCCAGGGTGGATGTCTTCCTGCAGAGAGCCACATGCTGTGGTGACCAGCAAGTGTGTGCAGCCCTCCGCCTGCAGCGCATGGATGTTGGCACGGTAGTTCACATGGGACGGCCCTATGGTGTGCTTCCTCCCATGTCTGCAAACAACAGCAAGGCAGAATGAACAGCAGAATGGGACGGCCCTATGGTGTGCTTCCTCCCATGTCTGCAAACAACAGCAAGGCAGAATGAACAGCAGAATGGGACGGCCCTATGGAGTGCTTCCTCCCATGTCTGCAAACAACAGCAAGGCAGAACGAACGGCAGAGTGGGACGGCCCTATGGAGTGCTTCCTCCCATGTCTGCCAACAACAGCAAGGCAGAATGAACAGCAGAGTGGGACGGCCCTATGGAGTGCTTCCTCCCATGTCTGCAAACAACAGCAAGGCAGAATGAACTGCAGAGTGGGACGGCCCTATGGTGTGCTTCCTCCCATGTCTGCAAACAACAGCAAGGCAGAATAACAGCAGAGTGGGATGGCCCTATGGTGTGCTTCCTCCCATGTCTGCAAACAACAGCAAGGCACAATGAACAGCAGAGTGGGACGGCCCTATGGTGTGCTTCCTCCCATGTCTGCAAACAACAGCAAGGCAGAATGAACAACAGATTGGGACGGCCCTATGGTGTGCTTCCTCCCATGTCTGCAAACAACAGCAAGGCAGAATGAACAGCAGAGTGGGACGGCCCTATGGTGTGCTTCCTCCCATGTCTGCAAACAACAGCAAGGCAGAATGAACAGCAGAGTGGGACGGCCCTATGGAGTGCTTCCTCCCATGTCTGCAAACAACAGCAAGGCAGAATGAACTGCAGAGTGGGACGGCCCTATGGTGTGCTTCCTCCCATGTCTGCAAACAACAGCAAGGCAGAATGAACAGCAGAGTGGGACGGCCCTATGGTGTGCTTCCTCCCATGTCTGCAAACAACAGCAAGGCAGAATGAACAACAGATTGGGACGGCCCTATGGTGTGCTTCCTCCCATGTCTGCAAACAACAGCAAGGCAGAATGAACAGCAGAGTGGGACGGCCCTATGGTGTGCTTCCTCCCATGTCTGCAAACAACAGCAAGGCAGAATGAACGGCAGAGTGGGACGTCCCTATGGAGTGCTTCTTCCCATGTCTGCAAACAACAGCAAGGCAGAATGAACGGCAGAGTGGAACAATGAACAGCAGAGTGGGACGGCCTTATGGTGTGCTTCCTCCCATGTCTGCAAACAACAGCAAGGCACAATGAACAGCAGAGTGGGACGGCCCTATGGTGTGCTTCCTCCCATGTCTGCAAACAACAGCAAGGCAGAATGAACAGCAGAGTGGGACGGCCCTATGGTGTGCTTCCTCCCATGTCTGCCAACAACAGCAAGGCAGAATAACAGCAGAGTGGGATGGCCCTATGGTGTGCTTCCTCCCATGTCTGCAAACAACAGCAAGGCAGAGTGAACGGCAGAGTGGGACGGCCCTATGGTGTGCTTCCTCCCATGTCTGCAAACAACAGCAAGGCAGAGTGAACAGCAGAGTGGGACGGCCCTATGGTGTGCTTCCTCCCATGTCTGCAAACAACAGCAAGGCACAATGAACAGCAGAGTGGGACGACCCTATGGTGTGCTTCCTCCCATGTCTGCAAACAACAGCAAGGCAGAATGAACAGCAGAGTGGGACAGCCCTATGGTGTGCTTCCTCCCATGTCTGCAAACAACAGTAAGGCAGAATGAACAGCAGAGTGGGACGGCCCTATGGTGTGCTTCCTCCCATGTCTGCAAACAACAGCAAGGCAGAATGAACAGCAGAGCACTCAGAGTGCAAACCTCCACCAAGGAAGCCACAATTTCTCGTTATGGTTCCCATTCCAAAACTATTTTTTAAAAACTCCAAAATTTAAGGGACTGTTTCTTGGGTGCCACCCTTACCTTACACCTAACTAAAGTTAATCAAAATCCGTTTTGAACTTTTGGAGTAATTTTGCACACAGAAAAACAAATGAACCGATGCACAGGTCAAAAGGAACACAACATAATGTAACAGTAGACAGTGCATTCTGCTTGCTGGGCCTGACACTACATGACAGTGCATTCTGCTTGCTGGGCCTGACACTACATGACAGTGCATTCTGCTTGCTGGACCTGACACTACATGACAGTGCATTCTGCTTGCTAGGCCTGACACTACATGACAGTGCATTCTGCTTGCTGGGCCTGACACTACATGACAGTGCATTCTGCTTGCTAGGCCTGACACTACATGACAGTGCATTCTGCTTGCTGGGCCTGACACTACATGACAGTGCATTCTGCTTGCTGGGCCTGACACTACATGACAGTGCATTCTGCTTGCTAGGCCTGACACTACATGACAGTGCATTCTGCTTGCTGGGCCTGACACTACATGACAGTGCATTCTGCTTGCTAGGCCTGACACTTCATGACAGTGTATTCTGCTTGCTAGGCCTGACACTACATGACAGTGCATTCTGCTTGCTGGGCCTGACACTACATGACAGTGCATTCTGCTTGCTAGGCCTGACACTACATGACAGTGCATTCTGCTTGCTGGGCCTGACACTACATGACAGTGCATTCTGCTTGCTGGGCCTGACACTACATGACAGTGTATTCTGCTTGCTAGGCCTGACACTACATGACAGTGCATTCTGCTTGCTGGGCCTGACACTACATGACAGTGTATTCTGCTTGCTAGGCCTGACACTACATGACAGTGCATTCTGCTTGCTGGGCCTGACACTACATGACAGTGCATTCTGCTTGCTGGGCCTGACACTACATGACAGTGCATTCTGCTTGCTGGGCCTGACACTACATGACAGTGCATTCTGCTTGCTGGGCCTGACACTACATGACAGTGCATTCTGCTTGCTGGGCCTGACACTACATGACAGTGCAGGTTACTTCATTTTAGCGCTGTTAGTGGTTCATGGAAGTATGCCTGCAATGTGGCCTGTAAAAATTAAGACAATGTTCCGCTCAACTTGTGAAAATGAGTTTTTAATTCCTTACGGTGGTGGAATAGACAGCAGCTCCTCCATGGTCTGGATAATCCAGGCAGCATGTTCTACTAGCCAACCCTGATGGTACAAAGTTTATTTTATTTTAGCACCTGCTATTAGTCTCTGAGTGTGGAATGCATATGCTGGCTTGCTGCAGATGGCAGCCAACAATGCTGCAGCAAAATCTCCTTTGGTTCCGATTCCACAACTGACCAAAACTGACCACCAGGAGACAGGACTGAAAGTGGGAGTGGCACACATCCCCAGTAGTTAAGGTTCTGTCACCTGTTTTGTTATAGACATCAGATCTACTTTGTCATTCAATTTACTTAACGCGAATAGCAATATCTAGACAATATTTCTGTAACCAAATACTACATTCTTGCTGATATGTAAGTGTACTCAAACTGGTTTCTGCTTTGTCTGCCTTGGGTTTGTTTTTCATCAATCCCCTATCATATTCTCATGTAATACTCTCCTGAGATTATGGTCACTGTATTGCCAATGTACTTACCCGGCAGAAAATAACCAATAAAATATGAACACACAAACACATGCAGACACATATACACACATGCATGCGTGCCTACACACACAAACACACACACACATGCATGCATACACACAGACACACATATACATAGACACACACACACACATATGTGACCAGCCACGACAAAACCAGTGCTAAGTCGCGCAGCCCTATTTTGCGCAAAGTCTGAGAAAAGGCAGGGAGGGTCAATCTGGGTGATTTTCACTTTTTTTATAAAAATAGATTCTACATGGTTCAAACTATTATGCCAGCAAAGGAAACATTTTGAAGAATTATATTTTGATGGTAAAATAAAAACTTTTGTGTTATGTGTTGTTTCAAAAGCTCCCTGTAATTAGCGTTAATTGCCTCATTTTAGCCGCAATAAACACACCTAAACCCTTGCAGAACATTTTCATGTTATATACCGTTAGAAAGGCCGCTCTCTCGGCGTTCCCGCTCTGTGGATGTCGAAGAAAAATAAGGTCAGCTATTTTTGGAAACGGAGTTTGAAATACCGTTGCTAAGGTGTTTAATGTCTGAAGAGGATACATCTTCTGAGACCGGTTTTTCAAAATGACCGCTGCTTCAGTACCCAACTTGAAATGCCTGTAACTCCTATTCTAATTAACTCACACTGTTCATTCTTATATCAAAACAAACAGGAATGAATGCAGAATTCAAAAATATTAAAACCCTATTTTGTCCAAAAAATGACTTAGCACTGGTTTTGTCGTGGCTGGTCACATATACAAACACACACACAAACACACGCACATACACACAGAGCAGTAACCCCTGAAAAACACAAATAAACAGAAAACCTGCTTTCATAAACAACCAAATCTTTGAGAGATTATGACATTTCAGATGTCATTAAAAGCAGGTATAGTGATCTTTATCCTTCTTTTCATGTAAATGTGCTTACAAAGCTATGCTTCAAAGAGCTGCATGAATGCCTGCCCCTATTAAAGGGGCGCAACTCTTCGCATCCTCACTTTTTAACAGGAGGTCTATAATGGAGTTCCAAATTTTTCTATGGAATGTCTTCAATTCCTACAAATAATATGTTACTCATATATCTAAATCTGTATTAACAACCCTTTTCTACACCTACTGTCATCTGAATATACATGACTGGTACCCCAATACAGTAGTCGCAGCTT
Source organism: Theodoxus fluviatilis (assembly GCA_034096865.1). NCBI lineage: Eukaryota > Metazoa > Mollusca > Gastropoda > Cycloneritida > Neritidae > Theodoxus > Theodoxus fluviatilis. The sequence continues at coordinate 36,686 of JAWQFJ010001558.1, forward strand.
ATTAAAAACACATTGGGACCGAACAATAGTTTTTTTAATAAGCGGCGTTTTTATTAACCGTTTGCGTGTTGAACATGTCCATCAGTAACGATGTAAATCTGGACCGAACCAACTGTTTTTAAAAAACGGCTGTTTTTATTAACTGCGTGTTTTATAAGCGGCGACTACTGTACTATGGTTTCTGTCCCAAAGATTACCTTGCCAAGAGGACACAGTCAATGCCACCAATTTTGCCAAGGATAAGTGCATCTGAGGGCTGAAAAATACAAAGAAATGTGAGTGATGAAGTGAAAATAAGGCCTCAGTTGTTGAGTAAACATTTTAAGTAATACCAAAAAAAGAAGATCAACATAGAGCCAACAGAATACAACACACAACCAAAGCCGCTCTGTGTCCCCCTCATCAGCTGGTATCCCTGGCTGCTGGGCTTTCAGGGCCTGCTCCAGTCGCTCTGTCAAGCGCTGCTCCAAGCAGCAAGAGAGGTTACTATCAAGACAGGAGTGGATTACCAAGACCACAAGGAGGCTACTATATAGCATCAGGACAGGATTAGATTATCAAGACAACAAGGAGGCTACTATTTAACATCAGGATAGGTTTAGGAGCAGATTGTCAAGACCAGGATGAGGCCACTATATGCATAAGGACAAAAGCAGATTATCAAGACCAGGATGAGGCCACTATATGCATAAGGACAAAAGCAGACTATCAAACCAAACTACATTCAAATCACACTGCAAGATCCTTAGTCCAATCCAAGGTCAACAACAAACATGTCTCCAAACCCCACATCCAACCCCAAGAAAACACCTCTTCACTCATCTGCCAATCAAACAGAAAAATCAAAACCAAGCCCTCACCTGCTGTTTCTTCTGGTAAGAGAATTTTCTTATGCAAATTCTTAAAACAAATAAACAAACAAAAAAGGATATAGAATTTGCTCTCTTAGTGCAACAGATGACATTATACAAAAGGGATGGATGGATGGATGGATAGCCTTTTTAGGCTATTTAAGGCCATTTAGCACGAAAATCACTAGAACAGTTTAGAGTAAACACTAATCAAGTCACGGTGTCCCTAGTTATTCGCCTCTTACGAATTGTGTAGGGAGACGCGGTGGGTCAATTCTTACCCCGAACCCACAGGGGAATTATACAAAAGGGACATGATTTAATTTTGTCAGAAGGGATTTTAATTGTGTAAATTTTGGAATATGTGTGTTCAATGATTAAACTACTCAATGTTTGAATCCCCTTGTCAAATTAAAAGGTTTAATCCAACTTGCTGTCATAGCATACGATATATTCACTGTACACAGCAGACAAATGTATTTCTCCATGAATTTTTGAGGGGGCATTGAACTTGAAAAGAACATCTTTAGCATTATTTTCTCATGGACAATATCAAAGTAATAATACCTAGTACATGCAACCATTTCTTCAGAACCTACCAACAAAGGTTGATATATTTCCCTCGTGAGCACTTTAACATCGTGGGTGAGATCTTGAGATGTATCACAATCACCTTCCCCCTTTCACCCCCCACCACCAACCCCACCCCAGCAAGTGCAGTTGGTAAAAAAAAACAACTCCAGCAATGATGAGATTAATGCCTGCATAGAAAATATTTGGGGATCTGATGACTTGTATCTTGCATACACCAAAACTCACAGCAGCAAAGACAATCTGGCATTCTTTTCAATCTACTTCTGCAGCCAGTCTTTGCCACTGCATTTGCTATTCATCATCATTAATCTCTGGTCATATGCAGACTGGATTTCTGCCACTTTTAGTGTTAGCTTGCCACAAGCGTCTTTATTAATATTCATGAGTGGCTTCCTGTTGTATGTGCTTCCATCAGCTGTGATCAAAACACTCCAGAGTCTGCAAATTTCAGTTGCTTGCTTAGTCAAGGGAGTGTGGAAATATGAACATATTTCTCCATTGTTGCAGGATTTCAACTGACTTCCCAATGACATTGGAACTGCAGCCCCTGTAGGTTATGTAAGATGTAAGGCCATTAGGCACAAAAAGCACTAGAACAGTTTAGAGTAAATGGTCATCAAGTCACGGTGTCCCTAGTTATTTGCTTCTTATGAACCGCACAGGGAGATGAGGTGGGTCTATTCTTACCCCCAACCCACAGGGGGAGCTTCTGTGGGAGCATTAGTCTAGGACCTGAAGTGGGGAACAGGGTTTTGTGTTGCTGCACCAAGACTTTAGGACACTCTTTCATTGTAACTCAGACAGACTCTGCTCTTTCCTAGATAAATGAATAAATTGTAGTGGCAAAGAGCAGCAAGTCTGCTGATACTGGTACTCTATAAATACTTTACATACATAAATATCAATTGGTATCATTAGCACCTGTCTTGACCTAGCCATCAGCACTGCGATTCTCATAGCTTGTCTTTATCATCCTAGTCCCCCTTGTTCCATCCCAAACTGCTGTCTGCTCCAACTCCTCCTCTTTCAACGTAATACATTTTTCTAATCCTCAGTGTGCACAGATTCAGAGCCCAGACTGCCCATTGGGCTGGGGAGAAGAGTAGACCCCAGCTAGGTTTGCCCGAGGCAAACTGGGGAGGAAACCGAGACCATTTGCTCAAACCAGTTCTAGTGGTTTTGTAATCAATGGCCTTACATAGCCTATAAAGGCTTATAGGCCATAAAACTTCATTCATGCATTCACTCATTCATTCACTCATTCATTCATTCAGAACCCTGCCCTACCTTTCCATAGGGTGTATTCACAAACTTCTCCTGTCTGCCTTCCAGGATGTCAGGGTTGTCCAGCCCTGACCCCCCAATGACAGCAACCTGGTCAACACAAAATATGCAAGAGTCAGGATGGATGGACAGATGGAGTTTTATGGCCTATCAGCCTTTGTGGGCTATGTAAGGCCATTTAGCATGAAAATCTCAAGAATAGTGTAGAGTAAGTGCAAATCAAGTGACAATTTTCCTGGTTAATTACCTCTAACGAATCCCCTGGGACACTTGGTGGGTCTGTTCTCACCCCCAACCCACAGGGAGTGAAAGAGTCAAACTCTTTTAATTGTACTCCAGCATTTTGTTCAAAGAAATGTACCTTTTCACTGACTGGGCAGAGAACTGTTACTACAGACACAGATGTATTAAAAACATATTTGTAAAATCTGGATATATATAGGAAAACAAAAGCACAGAGAGTTTAAAGGCAGGTGATAGAAGTCACTCAGCAGCACCTTTGTTCAAAAGTTAGCAACACCACAATTACAGGCCTAAATACAAATGATTTTTTCCAAGGAATGTAAAGCATTAGGAATAAAGAAGAAACTCACTCCCAATTACAAAAATGGTGCTATTGTGTGTATGTGTGTGTGTGTGTGTGTGTGTGTGTGTATGTGTGTGTGTGTGTGTGTTTGCACACAGGGAAGTAAGACACCATCTTCCAGGTCATGACAGACACATCGCTGAGGTATCATAGAATCAGACATTAGATGGATGAACTGTGCAGCATTGCAGAGTGAAAGAGAAGAAAATGTCCTAGACCATGACCCCTCTTTTTCAAGTTTGCCATCCTGCTCACCATCACTACATTCTGATCACTCTCATCAAAGATAAACACATTCCAAATAGTATTTGTTTCATTTTGCACTAGACAGTTAAATAGATCACTACAAGGAGGAGGAGATCATGTTATCACTTGTCCATCCAGTGTGCCAGTTCTGATATTGTCTACTTGTCTCCTGACTTGATATCCATTACATTGATACAGAATCTTAATCTTTTCTTCCTATTATTGTGCATCATACTAATGATACTTACTGCTGTATTGTGTGGCTATGATATTCCTTCAATCCCATTTTTCCCCCTTAAAAAGTGAACCTACACCCAAAAGCTTTTCCACTGTATAATAAAGTGGACATATCAAGGTCTGTTTGTCCATTTGTCTATCTGCTTCTCTTTCTGGGCTATGATTACGACGATGACGACGACGATGATGATATGATGATGACGATGATGATGATGATGATGGTGGTGGTGGTGATGGTGGTGGCGGTGTTTATGGTGGTGGTAATTGTGAGTTTTCAACCACCACTATTTCCACCTACTCTTTATTCTCATCTTCACATGCAGTATTGTGATAAAACTGGCACTTGTCTCTCCTCCAGCACTATTCAAGTAGCAGTCCAAGTCACATTCAATTCTCACATACGACAGTATGTACAGCCAGTGCTGCACAACAAAGCGGAATGCTGTAAGTCTCGTCAAGCTTACAAAAGGTATGTGATACAGACATAGCGAAGCACATGTTAAACCTACTTATGATTGCCTTAACCTGCCACAACCTGACGCCGGTATCTACAACTTAGTCTTCCCTTCGCCATAGTGTCATATCATAAGTGGACAGAAAATCTGCCGTGGACCGAGAGCATAGGCTGAGAGGGTAATAACATTGAAAAAAATAGTAAAAGAGAAAAAAGTCACATCGAAGAAAACACATCCCTGGAGGGTGATGATATTAGGCCTTGAGCGCAAAAATGCGTAAAGAAAAATGAACGGTAAAAACTATGAACTATCCTCACTGGAAGTCACTAACTTAACTGAGACCGAAGCAGGGTTTTGTATTTATAACTGCATAATGATAATTTGATACGGTGAACCGATGAAAATTCCAAACACACGTACGGCCGGTATCGAAGAAACGATAACACTGCAATTTTCAGAGCAAATCTAAATGAAGATAAACCGTGATAGGAATTAAATGTACATGAATGTATTCTGCAGTGCGAGCTCCGCCCTTTAATGGGTTTAGAACACTAGTGAAAGCAAAGCCCTTTGTACTTCAACTTGTACAAGTTGTATTATTTACTGTATAATTTATTGTCATCGAACACAGTCAGAAGAAGAAATTATGAAATAAGCCTATACGAATATTCAAACTGTCATTCACAAGTGCTAACATTGGCGCAATTAAATGCTTAGCTTGCCTTTACTTTAACCATGTCGTTGAGAATGCGACTCGTCTGCCTGACCACACATGCTACACGAAATCGCATAGCGCGATTCTGGGAGAGTAACCTCCCCTAATGAAGCCGGTGTGACGAAATGAGTTTTCTGCTGCGATGAGATTTCTGACGGGCTCAGTGCGCATGCGCAGATTTCTGAAGGGCTCAGTGCGCATGCGCAAACATGCGACACAGTTTCCGCCGCGATGAGATTTCTTCATTCTTCCAACGACTGCAAAGCGAGCACGTGTGTTTTCATTATTCAACGATTTCTTTTTGCAGCAAAAGAAATATATTGCAGCAGAAGAAATCTGATTGCAGGAGAAGAAATCTCATAAATGGGAGCTGATCGCAAAAGAAATCTGACCGCAGCATCAGAAAGCTGACCGCAGCAGACCGTCAGAAATATCATCGCAGCAGAAAACTCATTTCGTCACATCTGAGTGACAGGGTTGTCTTCCCCTACTGCAGGCTCCGCTGCTCTTCTCCGGAGAGAGCTTTTGTCTACTTGCTCTCTCCTGTTCCATAATTGACAAGCGTTCGCGAATATTCCGATACAGCCGGGAGACCCCAAACGCGCGCACAGACAGACAGACAGACAGACAGACGCACGCACGCACGCACGCACGCGCAGGCAGGCAGGCAGGCAGGCAAACAGAGGAATGGGTGCATGGGCAGGCAACCAAGCACATCGACAGACACACAGAAGTTATATGAACGGTAGTGCTGAAGAAAGGGGAGAAAGGCCGGTTGGCCGGCCGGCAGATAGACGGGATGACAAGTTCGACAGAAAAACAGACGGACAAACGAAGAAACACGTACATATGGACGGACAGACGGGTGGATGAATACACAAAGAACCAGACACATAAAATGGAAGGACTTGTCCAGGTAACATACATTCACGGATACATTTACATACAATTAAACATGCAAGACACGTGCAGTTCCTCAACCAGTGATATGGAATCATTGGACCTACATATTTGTTGAAAACACTGCTATAATATGCAGCCCCATAGTGGCATAAGGCTCATACACAGATTGTCATAATATTCGGTCATGCAGACGGGCACAAGACGAGGATAGGCAGGGAGACATGCTCCATTGCAGGTAGAAGGGCAAGTATTCAAAGAAGCAAGGCAGTAAACACACATACATACACACACACACACACACGTACACACATGTATAAACACACAACCACACGCACGCACGCGCACACACATACACGCACGCACACAAACACGCAAACACAGAGAGCTACAGACTGATAGGCAAGCGTGTCAATTTTACGAATTTGCTAACAGTTATCCATATAAACCAGATCGCATCATATATGACTGCATGGATGAGGTAAGGCGTGCAGCTTTGTCGAGAAAGGGGGAGCAAAGAACGAACAGTTCAACCCCACCCTAAAGAAAGGAATGAGGACGGGCGGTATGCACTGAGTGTAGAGACTCCAAGGCAGTGCGAGCTCTGTATACGTCTTAGAATGAGACAACAAAGAGGACGGCCCACAGGACGGGTCTGTACGTGTCACTATTTGCTAGTTACAGGGGAGATACCCGAGAGAAAAATCTTCTGGACACGTTCAGAGGAGGCCTCAAGCTTTGCAGGGATTCAAGCTGTGTACAACTGATGATTATGAAACAGAGATTCATTCTTACAAGCAGTGCCACTTTACTGATCTACCTTTAACTACCAAAAACCCAGTCACCAACACTTAGAAGTACATTGTCCACCATGGCTCTCTCGAAATGCGTGATGATTGCTTTTCCTCATGATACACTATTTAAAATTTGATCCACACGTCCTCAGCGTAATTAAAGGACCACAAAATATCAATGGCGCCGCTCCCATTGCTGATGCACTGAGTACAATCAATTTCTATAGTGAAGTCAAGACAGGAAGTACCCGTTTCTTTAATGTTGTTCTGGTCTAGGCAAAGTGACAAGGAAGCAGCTGACAAAGATCTTTGTATCGCATTTGAAACGCCGCCCACAGAGCAGGGTAACGTATGCAACTTCTCTTAAAAACGTGTGGCCGCATGCATGTCAATGCTCCCTCATACAGTAGCTCTCTGAAAAGCATATCCACCTCCTGGATCAAGACTGGAACTGGTTTCGGAGAGAGAGAGAAAGAGAGAGAGGGGGGCCGGGGGAGAGAGAGAGAGAGAGAGAGAGAGAGAGAGAGAGAGAGAGAGAGAGAGGGGCGGGGGGGGGGAGGGGGGGGAGGGAGAGAGGAGAGAGAGAGAGAGAGAGAGAGAGAGAGAGAGAGAGAGAGAGAGAGAGAGAGAGAGAGAGAGAGGAGAGAGAGAGAAAGAGAGAGAGAGAGAGAGAGAGAGAGAGAGAGGAAGGGGGCGGGGGCGGACAGACGCACGCACGCAGGCACAGAGAGAGATAGAGAGAGAGAGAGAGAGAGAGAGAGAGAGAGAGAGCGAGCGAGAGAGAGAGAGAGAGAGAGAGAGAGAGAGAGAGAGAGAGAGAGAGGAAGGGGGCGGGGGCGGACAGACGCACGCACGCACAGAGAGAGAGAGAGAGAGAGAGAGAGAGAGAGAGAGAGAGAGAGAGAGAGAGAGAGAGAGAGAATCTGCATCTGTAGCTTGAGCTCTATCTGCTCCTAACAGGGCCAAACAGTTGCTCCAACTTCCATTGCCAATTTACCATACACTCATATGTGGCCGAACACCACGTGACGGGTAATGAGTCGCACTGTTACCGCTATACTGTGCAAATCAACATATAATGCTGTTAATTTAACAGAATAGACTTTTAATAGCCCCTCCTCCTAAAAACAGAAAGATAAATAGAGTTTAGTTAATTAGGTCAACAAAGGGTTTTCCCTCGGTGCGATGGCTTTTACTCATTCCGGCGTCTGATACGTCATTGCAAAGCTCGTTCTCTGTACTCTATTCCTGTAGTGGAATTTTCCGTGTAACATCGTCTGTCTAAGAATAGAAAGCGGATCCGTGATCTACACGGAATTAAAAATTGGACAAATCGATCAAGAGTGCTGCAATTACGCTTGTGCAGCAATTTCCTCCAATTTTGCGTTTCATTCCTGCGTGCATTCAAATATTTGTAACTTTCAGAGTTTTAAAGATAGAAACACCATATGATACCATTGGGAAGCTGGGACGCTGAGCTTTCAAATGATACCATTTACGCTAAAAAGAAAAAAACCGACTTGTGACCTGTTTTGCGGTGCTCAATCACCCGAGGCTTCCGCTCATTTCCCCTTCCAGGCTCCGTTGTTTTTCTTCCTCGGTCTGTGGCAGTAGGAGACGCTGAGGCCATGCCTTCGTGAGAGAACGCGGTTCGCTGAAAGAAATGTTGCCGTTTTACATTGGAGACCTAGAGCAATTGCAATTTCGACGTCGCGATATCTGAAGCAGGCGTTGTACTGTCAATGCAGAGAAAACATGTCTGTCTGTCTGTCTGTCTGTCTGTCTGTCTGTCTGTTTGCCTGTCTGTCTGTCTGTCTGTCTGTCTGTCTGTCTGTCTGTCTGTCTGTCTGTCTGTCTGTCTGTCTGTCTGTCTGACAGTCTTCCCTCTTCCCCCCCCCCCCCCCCCCTCCCTCTCCCTCCCTCTCCCCCCCCCCCCTCTCTCTCCCCTCTCCCCCCTCCTCCCCCCCCCCTCTCTCTCTCTCTATCTTACATAAACACATTTACACACTTACACACAACATATACACAACACAAAACACACACACAACACATAACACACACACAACACAAAACACACACACGCGCACGCACGCACGCGCACACACGCACGCACGCACGCGCACGCACGCATACACACACACACACACACACACACACACACACACCATTTCACCCCACCCCTAATCCAGTGTGTGGTTAGCTAGAGTGCTCGCCCACAGTGGCTCGCGGCTAGCGGTAACGTGTAGCGTGGAAAATAGTGTCCCGTGGAAAACAGTGACCGGAAGTCATCGCAGAGTTATGTGCTCGGGACGTGCTGAAAATTCAACTCTAAAAAAAACTATGTAGTGCACATAGACAAATCGAAGATGATTGTGTTTCGCCTTGGTGGCCCTTTTACTAGCCAAGAAAAATGCTTTTAAGGAGAATGCCGTCCTGATGTGGTAACTAAATACAAATATTTGGGTCTGGATTTTATTAAACACAAAACTCTGTACAAATACGTCGCTGAAAGACTTGGCAAACGGAGCAAAAGCTAGAATCAAGCAAATAATGCAGTCATTGAGGAAAATTAATCAGTTGTCCTTTGAAGTGTTTTTCAGACTATTTAATTAACAGACTGCAACGCTACTAATGTACGCTTTAAAGTATGGGGAAATGTATAGTTGTGATCTAAATGAAAATGTCCATCGTTTTGCTTTGAAGATATTCTTGAACGTCTCAAAATATATCCTAAATTTAATGGTGCATGGAGAACCAGGAAAACTCCCTATATCTGTGAATGCAGCAATGAAAACAGGTAAATATTGGCTTCGTATAATGCATATATCTTTTTCACGTCTGCCAAGCAAAGTATATGAAGTGATGTGGCAAACAGATAGCTCAAATAAGTGGTGTGATAATTTGAAATGATTATATTTTCTTAAAGCATGGTTTTGGACATGTAGGAACATCCTAGAAGGTCAGCAAAGAAAACGAGTTCCTAAAATTGTTAAGAGGGAAAATGATAAAAAGTTATGGCTCTAGTAGTACAGTGGTTAAGACACTCGCCTTGCGGCTAGCGGGTGCAGTGTTCAGTTCTGCACGGATCCTAGAGTTGCATCCTTGGGCAAGGTGCTTAACTCACATTGTCTCTCCTACCCAGGAGTAAAACCGGGTAGCGGGCGCTGCGCTGTGGTGACCGGGGGTGAAAGTCTCCAAAAACATAATTATTCTCACGTGAGCAAGAAATTAAAATTGTTAGGAAAAAAAAGTTGTTTGGTAAAGCGTATATATATATATATATATATATATATATATATATATATATATATATATATTGTGGCGAGACAACGTTTTCCATATCTTCTGTATTATTATTATTATTACCAGGTGTCTGCTGAGCCGTAGCCTTAGTGACTTTTTCCCTGCCCTGAGCCGGTGTTAGAAGAGAAATGACCCCTGTGTAAGGAAAATGACTTGGAAGTGTTATGAGTTGTGTTCTCCACTGGCGATATCACGTCAACCAATCTATGACTTTGAGATAGTCGAACTGATCAATCAGAGCGGAGTGGGACGAGCTGTGACAGGATTGGACAGAGTGGACAGTATGACGTCAGAGAGTGCATATAAGCAAGTGTTGTAGAATGTTCGGGGCGTCCTTACATTTATTTTTAGAAAAGCAGAATCCTCGAAGATGCGGGCGCCCTGCTTAGGAGAGGTTTTTCCCTGGCGGTGGCCATGTACTGAGAGTGAGGAAGTAGAATGATAGCGGAGAGAAGCCGCAGCCCGCCCGGAACCGACGAGGAGAAAACCCACTTGCCAGTGGGGTGATGAAGTTGGTGGATTGCCTGCCTGCCTGCCTGCCTGCTTGCCTGCTTGTCTGAAGCCAGGCGGCCTGTCTCGCAGGAAAACCGACTCCTCTACAGAAACGACGAAGGAAGAACAAGTCCCCTCCATCTCTACGAACCAGAATTAGAACACCAGAGAGAATGACGAGTCTCCGTATTTTTCATCGATGTGGTGAATTTCCCGAGTCACCGGCTGCAATGTCGTGTGCACTCTACCCCCCCCCCCCTCTTCCCCTGTCTTACACCCCCTGTGTAGCACGCGCTAGGCGTGGGGGTTAAGCCCGTGCAACAACTGCTCCACGTTTTCATCAAGAGGTCAGATAAGT
>JAWQFJ010001558.1:52500-55000 GCA_034096865.1 Theodoxus fluviatilis
CTCATGTTCTTAGGCGGATACTGTTCATTGTGTGCGCCCATCTGTGTCACAGAGACTACTTGCGAGTGCAGAGAAGCGTTCGTACGTGAGGAAAGAGAAGAGAGGCATCCATTTAAAACGAAAAAAGCACAACTTCATAGGAAATAGCGTCGGCATAAATGCAGATGCACACACACACACACACACACACACACACAAACACACACACACACGCTCACACACACACACACACACACATGCACACACACGCACATCCACATGAAAATATAAATGCTCTCTCTCTCTCTCTCTCTCTCTCTCTCTCTCTCTCTCTCTTTCTTTCTCTCTCTTTCTCTCTCTCTCTCTCTCTCTCTATTTTTTTCGTCCCAGCTTCTTTCAAACACAGTGAAAGGACTCAGCTTTGGGATGCATGTGTGAGGTGAAAGAGCAACTGTTACAGGAGAGGTGAATCTTGCCTCAGCGGCAGCTGCCACACGAAAATGTGAGCTGAGATGTGATGCGCATAGGAAGAGATTGTTGAATAGTCATGGTCCATGAATGGCTTTGAATAGGGCACTGTGCAAAAGGTGACAGTGCGTAGTTTCACAGCTGTACTCTTGTGTCGGAAGCACGTACACGAGAAAGACGGCATAATCGAAGTTGCCACTTCAATTTCCTATCATGTTCAGACCACTGGCAACAGCAGATTACCGTTCTTTGTCTATGGTTTAAACATATGTTCTAAGTTTTAAACACAGTTTGTTCAGATGCATCGCTCGTAGCAATCGTACATGTAGATGTACATGTCCTATACTGCACAGAGTAAACTTCTTGGTGCTATTTTATTTCTCCAGTATTTCTTCTTTTACTAATACAATTATATAACTTGTGTTTCAATTGTATAAACTGATGCTGTATTTAATCCAGGAAATGTTCCCTATTTGGACAATAAAGTATTGTGACACATGAGTAGCAGACTGTGCTCCTTTGACCCCACGTAAAACATTAAGAATGGATGACAAGAGATACCTCCAAAAGATATACCAAATGATGATAGGTACAAATGCTACAAATAATTGTTGGGCAATGAAGATTAGACATATACTCTTTGATTATGAATTCCGTGATATATGGAGACAACAGAGGGTCCTTGAAGAAAACAACTTCGAAAAAGAATTAAAGCGCAGATTGGTGTGTCGCTACAATGAATGTTGGCACTCTACATTACAAAATAGTGAGAGATACTCCTTTTACAGGGTATTCAAGTGCAACCCTAAGTTAGAATAATATCTCTATGACTTGGACAAACCTATCTTCAGAGACTTGTACATTCGTTTTCGTCTAGGTATTAGCGAGCTCTACATACACCGATGTAGATATAGTGAGCCAGCTACGCTGTTGTGCCCTAGCGGCAATGAAAGATTCGAGGATGAAATACATTTTCTTTTTGTGTGTCCAGCTTACGAAGATATACGAATAAGGTACCTTCATTTTTGTTTTGGGTTAACTATGCAAGAAAGTTTGACGATGTGCTTCTCAAATTACGACAGGGAAAGAGTAAGATCTGTGAGCACCTATTTACTTCATGTTTTTAAGAGGAGGAGATCTACATCATGAAATGTGACATATGTGCCCTAGTTGCTGAGTCCATGTACGTTCGTTCGTTCGTTCGTTCGTTCGTTCGTTCGAACTCGTATATACACACAAAATTACACTTGTGTGCCCGTCGCATTAAGCCGTCTCTCGAGATCCCATTCCACCTTCTTTGCAGGCTGTGCTACGATTTAATTCTGAATCGCGGCACCAATTTATTCCCCTGCCCAGGCAAGCATTGTGAGTCCCGACCGGGTGGCTCACATGAGTGTATTGAATAGTTTAACCCTTTTCGCCCCCCCCCCCCCCCCCCCCCCACCTCTTTGGGCCTGTCTTTCTCCGTCCCACAACTCTCCCTCCACCTGTATGTTCATCCCAACTACTCCATTCCCCACCCCTAACTTCCCCCCACCCCTTCGCCACCTCCACCCCCAACCCTTCCCAAAACTTGAGAACCAGGAAGTAAGTATCGCACAGACACAGCCAGAAGGCGAGGGACGAAACTCGGCACACAAAACGCGCTGCAGGGTGGGGCAAGACACTTCGACTCGAGTGCACATACCCAGGGTAGCTCCAACTGCTCTACCCGGAGTACAAGATAAGAAAAGAGTGGAAGGTGCTGTTACTCAACAAGGTGAGTGAGGAAGGATGAGATTGGGACAAGACAGTGAGTGAGTGAGGGTCAGCATTGATGAAGGTGAGAAACGCGAATGAGGGCGAATGTCAGTGAGTGTCAATGTCGATGGAATGCAAAGCAGTATTGGGAAGGAGAAAGACGAGGGCGAGCGCAGGTGTGTGTGAGCAGACGAGGCAGTCGAGAGAGGTGGTAATACAGAGCGGCTTAGTAAGTTGTGGTACAGATTGGGTGAGTGTCTTGTGGTACAGGTTGAGTGAGTGTGAGAAAATGTGTCGGTGAAAATGTGAGTGA
>JAWQFJ010001558.1:60000-62857 GCA_034096865.1 Theodoxus fluviatilis
CCTTTGTTTTTGCGAGTGAGTGAGATATATATGGGGAGAGAGAGAGAGAGAGAGAGAGAGAGAGAGAGAGAGAGAGAGAGAGAGAGAGAGAGAGAGAGAGAGAGTTTTATTGAAGAGGCCTCTAGCCTATTTCAAATACATTTACCAAAAACATAAGAAACAGCAGGTAGAATATCCGTGACTGAAGAGAAACAAACAAATACATTTATATATGTATCAAGATAAAAGGCTGTGTTTTCCGGTGAGCTTTCAGCCCAAGATCTACGTGGGAAAGCTTGGTATATATATGTACTTGCGGCTTTAATTGCATTCTCTGAGTCATTACTCATAAGCATTTCAGCAGGATTCTAATTGGATGAAGGTACTTGTAGATGTGACGCTAGATAACGTTTCCCCAGATTATGTAACGTTGGACATTCCAGCAACAAGTGAAATTAATCCTCGTCCATTTCTCTGCACCATGGACAAATTATCTCGCCAATACAACTATACACGTTGCATATATCTGCTTATGTATATACCAGTCGGTTATCCCCATCCGAAACCGAATAAATACATATTTAAATACTGTTTTTTGGTCTATACTGTATACGAAATTTTCCACAGCCCTTTCATTCTATTTCTCTTTAAAAGGAAGATCTATTACTGCTACTCAGATTATTCTTCCATCGTGAGCAAAATTCCGAAACTATTTTGCTTCTCAGTCCCCTAACAAATACACGTTCATTTTGGGCACGCTGGTTCAATCACCAACAACATTTAATTTGGTCAGTACATCTATCATCATTGAGCCCATGTGGTATAATGCGATGGCTAGTTACGCATCATGTGGTACACTTTCTTTGATAATCTGTTATCGTCCTTTCTTCTGTAACACATCAAGTTTTGCGTTCGAGATGACATTCAAGAACGTTTTGATCGCATGCAACTAAACATCTTCAATACTTCCGAAATCATTGACCCCCCCCATATTTCGGCGCCATAAAGCAAGATCGGTTGTATCTGGGCGTCAGTTTAAAATATACATTTGGAGGCTCATGTATTATTTTATTCATTGTTCTATTTATGAGGCAGAGGGCAGATCTAGCCCTGCAAGCCAAACCAATTTGAGTGACACGTGACAAAGTTTAGGAGTGAACTTAATACCAAGATATTTGTACTCATTCACTACTTCGAGTTCGTAATTGCCAATATGCCATTTCTCATGAGAAGTTATGTAACCTCCTTTCGTTTTCATGGCATTTATAGTAATGCCTAATTTATCAGAAGCATTTAAAAAATAGTTAAGCTGATTCTGTAGTCCCATTGCAGTGTCTGAGAAAACTCCATCTGCAAAAAGAAGTATCCTTAAATCTGGTGTATTAGGCATGAGCTTAACACCATGTTTGGAGTTTCTGTAAACATCTTCAACTAACGAATTAATCATAATTGTGAATAAAAGAGGACTGATTTTGCAACTGTTTCAGGCCCACTAAACTTTCAAAGAATTAGGACTGCCCTTGGGTTCCACGAACGCAGTATTGCACAGACTCGTACAGAGGATGAGAGAGAGAGAGAGAGAGAGAGAGAGAGAGAGAGAGAGAGAGAGAGAGAGAGAGAGAGAGAGAGAGAGAGAGAGACAGACAGACAGTCAGACAGACAGACAGAGAGACGGACAGGCAAGCGGGCGGGCGGGCGGGCGGACGGACGGACGGACGGACACACACACACACACACAGACGGACACACAAATCGATAGACACAAAGACATACACACACAGATACAGACAGACGCGCGCATACACGCACGCGCACAGAGAGAGAGAGAGAGAGAGAGAGAGAGAGAGAGAGAGAGAGAGAGAGAGAGAGAGAGAGAGAGAGAGAGAGAGAGAGAGAGACCTACGCCAGACGCAACATGCATGTTTCTTTAGGTGAAAAATAGAGGCATTTTTCAAAGGCACCTGCATTATAATATTTTCCCTTTGCAGCTTATGTGACCACTACGGGGCAAGTCATATCGATATGTGACTTTGAGAACGGTTTCTGTGATTGGCGAAACGTTGGTAGTCACAATGCCTCATGGAGGAACAATTCAGGAGAAACTCCGAGTCAAGATACAGGACCTCCCTCTGGGCACGGAGGAACAGGTACGACCGTTCGACGTCACACTCCATCACTTTAGTCACACACAATTATACTCTTGAGTCCTCTTTCTAGTCTACGTTTATGTAAAACGTTGGGCTCTGTTGCCGAGTGGTTAGTAGACCTGACCCGTAGTCGCTCTCGGCTAGCGGTTGTGGTGTTCGAAGCCACGCGGATAACAGAGTAGCATTCTTGAGCAAGATGCTTCACTCCCATTGCTTCTCCCCACCCAGGAGTAAAAGGGGTGCCTGTGAGTGTGAGAGCTGAGCTGAAAATTGTGGTAAAATGACTTTGACGCGTTCGTCCACACGTTGGTTGTATGCTCACCAAGGAGTTGATATGGTGGCGGATCTCTACATAATTATATAAAGCTGTGTGTATGTGTGTGTGTGTGTGTGTGTGTGTGCGTGCGTGAGGTCGTGCGTGCGTGTGTGTGTGTGTGTGTGTGTGTGTGTGTGTGTGTGAGAGAGAGAGAGAGAGAGAGAGAGAGAGAACGAACGAACGAACGAACGAACGACATAGTTTATTTGTTAGGCCTCCGGCCTGTCACAATGTTTACATGTATGCCTCATCGGCATTTGTAATCTCTACAGCTTCTTGTCTACGCTTTAAAGCATAATACAAATACATAGCTAATGATCTTATTGTATATTGATCACTATCAGAAAATAAACGTCCGACATTTCTCAAGTCAGTAATGTTATACAAGTATTTCCGCCTTATATCTTCATATACT
>JAWQFJ010001559.1:0-70000 GCA_034096865.1 Theodoxus fluviatilis
AGTACTTTGCAGAAGACTGCTAGCACCTGGAACTGGCCACAGAGAAAGTGGACAGCACCTCCTACAGTCCGTGCTCTCTAAGGAAAAAGCACGCGACGTTTTTGTTGTCCCTAACTACAAGAAGACCCCAGTCAGGATATGTGAGAGTGAGCAGCGACGCTAGTCTGAGGGAGGAGATAGTATATTGAGGTCAGCCACACTCTAGTAAACATTGCAAAGCGTATAGAATGAAGCATCTTATAGTGATAAAGACCAAGGCATCCAGCCGTGTGCCGTAGAAATAATTCATTAAAGCAACGTGAGCCACTGAGAGGAACTAGAGTTAAACAGAATTAAATGCACATGATACTACTAACACACGTACACAATGATCACGCCTGTAACTTTCGAGACTTTTCCTCAGGTATCACGAGCACGACTATACATAGATATTGCTTCATATATAAGAAGAGGCTAGTATGCCTTTCTTGGCCCTGCACATGTGTAATCTGCAAGAATGCGAGTAATACGGATCAGTAAGCTTCATAGGATGATGATGCCTTTTGATGACCGGAAAGGAGAATAACGTATCAGTTCGATCAGAAATGGGCTTAGAACTGAGCTCGATGCGCCACAGTGGCACGTCTCAGAGCCCCCCTCAATCGAGATAGAGAGTGCACTATGCTGTATCTAGGATGACATCTCTCAAGATCGCCAGGGGTAGACAACCCTAGAATCAGGCCGCTCCGGTATGCGACACGTACGCGGCAGTTGCACTGTCCAAGTAGGAATGCAGGGAGAGGAATTCTCCACACAAGGAAGTTCGGAGGTGTGGAAGCCTCACCAGAGAGGCATATGACCATTCTAAGAATGGAAGTCATAGTCGAGGGAGCCATGCAGGGCATAGGAACCAGGGTGGGAGAGAAACGGAGAAGGGATAGACCTTTCCCAATCCAGTGCTATCGATGTAAGGAATTCGGCCATTTCTCCAGAGATTTGCCGTCTTAACCAACCAACGTCTGCATGTCATCGTTTGTGTGTCGCGGTGATTCAGGGAGCAGCCCAAAAAACGCCAGTGGCTAGGCAGGGAGGGTGTAGAAACCCAAGAAAGGAGAGACGAATCACGCGCCGATCACCGGTCTCGGACCTATGAGAGTAGATCCGATCCTACATCAGTCATTATGACTATGGATTGCCAGGCGGAACTGAAGACCAACGTCCGATCTGCGAATCTCTGCGCGTAAACGTGACACAATATCGTGCACACCGACACAGTGGACGAGGCGCCTCTCACACGCGGAGCAGGAGGGGGACTGGTTGCCATGTTAACATATTGGTGCGCGGTTTACCTGTGACTCGTTACAATAGCCGTTATCGACTCCAGAGAGAGTATTTCACATGTCTTGGGTTGTCCTCGGGGAGACAATTACGCTGTGGCACGTCGCACCCAGTAACCCACAGGGAAGGTAGAGATAGAGAGCGCTCTCTAGTCTCAGGAACGGTGCAAGTAGCAGTTCTAGATGGGATGATAGTCTGTGGAATCTTTGACGTCATTTGGGGTAATGGACCTAAGTGCCGACCTGGCCAGGCAGGTCGAGCTAACCCTAACTTCACCCCAGGTGGTGACAGTAGATAGGGTGAAGGAGTCAGGTTTCTCAGCATGTGAGGGGAGTCGTGCGCGTGGAAGAGAGAAGCAGAAAGAGGAGATAGATATCTCGGAGACCTCCCTAGGAGGAGAATGTAGAGACAGTAGTCCGAGGAGAGAAATCAGACCTAGAGGTCAAAGACAGGAGTCAGACAGAGAAGTCGGACACAGAAGTCAGCGACGGGAGTCGAAAGGAAGAGTCAAGATACAGGGCAGGGACAGTGACGTTACCTAGCCAGAGATCAGAGGGTGAATACAGAGGCGGGCAGCCAGTAAAGGCACCCGCAGTAGAGGTAAACTCCAGCAAGGAAGTAGTGCAAGTGGAGAGAGGAGACAGAGAAGAAGTGTTGATGCAAGTGGAGGAGAGAAAGCCAGGCAAGCGTGAGAGCGTTGTCTGTGTTTATCGTTCCTGCCGATAGTGGTGTGAATGTCATGAAGGGTGACAGAGCAGAAGAGAGCAGCGAGAGTGACCACGTTGGGATGGAGAGTGAGAGATACCAGAGAAGTGTATCGAGCAAACGCTATCCACGGCGAGATGTCCAATTGAGGAGAGTGCCTGACGCTAGCTTAGGAGGTGAGAAATGTGTGCCTTTCCCAGGGGTGACAGTGGAACGAAGAGACGTGTGTGTGAAAGAAGAGGAGGAGAGGACAGTTGAAGGAATGATGAGTGTACTACAGCCCCATGTGGCCATGGAGGACTGCAAGAGGGAGGCGAGGACTGAATCTCGTGTAGAGACAGGGATGGAAAGTGCCGAGCCCAGGGAGACCCCAGGTGGCGGGTGGACAGTGCGTGTTAATGACTGTCCCGGCGAGGCAAAGCAGAGAGGGAGAAGAGGGCGTGAATGGAAGAAACGGAAGAAAGGAAGAGAAGTCTGAACTTGGAGGAATGGTCGAATGGGGATGAGAAAATGGATATGTCTGTCTGACTAGACCTATAGTTCACTAGCTGACGACAACGACCAGAGACATATGTAACCTTTCACAGGTAGAAGCAAACATGTGTCTATCCTCCTGTGTTTTCCCCTTTCTGTCTTTGCATGCCACTGTATTGATGTATTCACAATGGATAGTGATTAGAAAATATGTAACTGTCAGAGAAGGTTACAACCTTATATGAAGTAGACTAATGATGTGTTGAATAGTCAATTACCCCATCGTGAATTCCAAATCCCCTGTAATTCACGACATTAGGTGTAGGGATGTCATGAATAGAGATGTTTTTGCTTAAGTTGATTCAATAGATATATTTGCCCACTCATCGTGAATTCCAAATCCCCTGTAATTCACGACTTTTAGGTGTGGAGGTGTGATGAATGGAGAGATTTTGTTGTAAGTTAGTTATATGAATAAGTATATGAGCCAGCCAGCTCTCAAATCTAGCTTTAGATAACCCAGCCAGCAGTTAGGAAATTGTGTCAGGGTGGGATTTTGAAAAGGACAAAGGAGATTTGAACGTTTCTACTGCGTAGAGCCTGTGCCAAAAATAGGACTGGTCAGTGTGGGGAACAAAAGGCCCAGTCTCGTGATGACGGCCTCGTGATGCAGATCGCTTGGTCAACAACTCGTGACCATAGCAGACAAAGAATCCGGCTTGTAAACAAGATCTTGTGACCGGGGTCTCGTGATGAGGGCAAGATGGCGTCTGGAGCGCGATTGGTCAGCACCGGACACTGAGTGCATCTATAAAACACTCTCCGACCCTCTCCCTCTCTCTCTTCCTGCCAACACCTCGCGCCACACCTGCCCGCCGCACCTGACCGTGCGACGGATAGCGCTGGAGGACCACCGGACGGGGACGGAATGCGAATCCGCCGCCCAGCCGAGAGAGCATCAGGCAGTCAGGCCTGATTAGCCCCGACCCACGCCATGACCACGGTTCAAGCCTCAACGCCCGCCCCCACGCCAACCGCCATGATGATGCAACTGACCACGCCAAGCCCGACCTACTCCACGTTTCACCTAGGAGGGGAGACGAAAGATGGAACCCTCCCTTCCACCAGCCTCACGCTTCAACGAGCCCTGACCCGGCTCTAAATCACCCAATTAATGGCCCACCGTTTCTTCACCCTGTCAGAAAGACACTTCATTCAACGGCGGTCAGCAGAGACTGACTCAATCAGATAAGTTGTATCACAAAAGCTGGCTGGCTAAACCTTACATTTCGATACCTTAAATTAGTTACATTAAGAATTATCATTTCACCTGCATTATTAAAAGTCATCTTTAAAGTTCAATCCACACTTTCTCCTCTGTACGGTCTTGTTCACTTGCATGGCATGGAATGAATGAAAGAATGTTATGGAACGGAAAGAAAAACCCCTAGACGAATCTCTCTTGAATGGGAGATAAAGAGCCCCGTTCGTAACAGAATGAATCGAACTCCACGTTACCTCAACTAGGCTGTGGACCTTCCGGAACGAATCCCTCTCAAATACCATCCAAGTTAGCCTTCTTTATCTCAGCAGAGATAAACTTTCGAAGTGAGTGGAACTTCGCCTGGCCGCGCCTAGGCGGCCGCGGCACGGCGGGGAGGCAAGCTGCCACCCCGCCCGCCTCGTATCGTGGATGATTCGGACTGCCCGACAACGCGCAATCATAAGCGGGATCCCCCTTTTGTCACGTGGCCCTAGGCCAATCAGGATCCATATCCCAGAATATTAATGACCGTGGTGTAGCCCCCGTACATGCGATGCGCATTGCGACAATAATACGTAACCCCAGGCAACTGCCATCTCAGCACAAATGGTGGCTGGAAAAGCTCGCGACCTCTCATGCCCCGACCTACTGGCTCTGGGGTCACTGGCCCGTCAGTCATATCACACGAGCTCTGTGCCCATAGCAAGCTCTAAGCCCTATCTCCGAGCACTTACGCTACAGTGCAACCCATGCACTTTCACTCACACTAATTACTTATCACCCACTCGTCGCTTCCAAGCGACAGTCTGTCTGGTCTGTCTGTCTGTCTGTCTGTCTGTCTGTCTGTCTGTCTGTCTGTCTGTCTGTCTGTCTGTCTGTCTGACTGTCTGTCTGTCTGTCTGTCTGTCTGTCTGTCTGTCTGTCTGTCTGTCTGTCTGTCTGTCTGTCTCTGTCTGCCCGTCTGTCTGTCTGTCTGTCTGTCTGTCTGTCTGTCTGTCTGTCTCTCTCTCTCTCTCTCTCTCTCTCTCTCTCTTTCTCTCCTCTCTCTCTCTCACTATCTCTCCTCTACCTCTTCCTCTCTCTCTCTCTGTCTCTCTCTCTCTCTCTGTCTCTCTCTC
Source organism: Theodoxus fluviatilis (assembly GCA_034096865.1). Lineage (NCBI taxonomy): Eukaryota > Metazoa > Mollusca > Gastropoda > Cycloneritida > Neritidae > Theodoxus > Theodoxus fluviatilis. Next base: position 4,879 of record JAWQFJ010001559.1, read on the forward strand.
TCTGTCTCTCTCTCTCCTCTCTCTCTCTCTCTCTCTCTCTCTCTCTCTCTCTCTCTCTCTCTCTCTCTCTCATGTCATTGTGTAAATTTTGGGTGGGACAGAGAGAGGGTGGGTGGGTGGGGGTGGGGAGTTGGATTAGGTTTGTTTGTTTGCTTTCTTGTTTTAACAAGGGCGGAATGTAAGACAGGCAGCTATGCCTAATTCATGAACTTCCCTAGGAAAATAAAGGTCAATTAAAATCTCTCTTCTCTCCCCTTTCCCCTTTCCAAGTGTCACATCCGTCATATGTGGGGAGTTTCCTCTCTTCATATTAGTTGAATGGGCTGTGAAACTAATCAAAGGCAGATCTTCGATGCTTAAGAAAACTTTAATGAATTTCTAGCCGGCGTGGGCGAAATCTCTTGGTTCAATTCCAGAAACAGCCGGAAGCTTAATTAGGGATGACTTTAGCTCAAGGCTGGGGGGACAAGAGAAGGAGTAGGAGGAGCTCCTGTGATCTTTGCAAATGGGTGATTATTGAATATCACGCACAGGCCGAGCGTTCGCTCTCGCCCTCTCGTCTTCCTACATCAAGGGGAGACAGGACCGCTGGACTGGCGAGGACGGCATTGTCTGAAGAGGACGAAGGGACAGCGAGCCAGTAGGGCATTGGGAATGAGTAATTGCTCATTATGACGACCAGGGACAGCGTGATGATCCTGGGCAGGAGAGACTCCTGGCCACTGGAGACGCGGCCGCCACCACACCACTGATGTCCCGGCCCGCCTCTGATTAGCGACGAAAAGAGGCGAGAGGACCCCGGTCTGTGATCTTCCGGAATGGCTGCTAAAACAGACCCCGCCGTTAATTGGATGACTGCCTCTCTAACTCCTGCGGTTGGTCGATTGGGAAATCACCTTTCTCTTCGTCAGCCGACGTCTTGATGGCTTCTTGAGTGTCCGGGGACCGAACTGACGTCCTCCCGCGCACATGGTGTCCCGCTCCCGTCGGCATCTTGATTGACTTTGCTGACCCCGTTTTGGTCCAGAAGCCGACTTTTCGCAACAAAGAAGTTTTTCAGTCTGTGAGAAGAAGAGGGCGTGACGACCGTTGTATCTTTTCAAGGCCTGCTAGGAGTGACGGCCTTGTGTCGGGCTTGCAGACGTCCTCGTGTGATGGCGGTCCTTCCTTTGATGCTGGACGATGAATGCATAATGTTTGTTCTTCCATCTGGCACCATTGCTGAACGCTGAGGGGACTGTCCCATTCTATCCAGACTGTGAATGCCAAGTGTCTGCCTCCGCGCCTGCCTCAGACGCCGAATGTTAAGTTGCAGTGACTCACTCTCTAGGCACAGGGGAGTGTCGGCGCCGAGTGCGACATGCCTCGAAACAAAGGGGGATCGGGAGCTGTGCAAACCAGATAATTTTGCAATTTGCCGTTTCAATTGGCCCGACCCGCTTTTTGACTCGCTTTCCTCCCCTCCCTCCCCATGTTCCTCAACTCGAGCCGAGATCGGGCATGATGCCTACCGCCAGTGGCACAGCCGTCTCCAAATCATCCCCTCTGCCCGACGTTAGGTCTGCCATTATCGTCTCTGCTGAAATTAGGAAAATGGAGGGTGAACGAAGCCAGGAAGCCTGCCAGTGCCGCTGCTGCTTCTGCTGCAGCTCAGGTGGCCTGGCTGGTTGCCCCAGGCTAGAAAGAGGGAGAGAGAGACAGAATGAGAGAGAGAGAGGCGGGGCTGGCAGCAGGAAGTTTGATGGAATTAAGTAGCATTATGACGGGCGGGCACGTCTTTGTTTGGTCTATGACAAAGGGAGGGGGCGATGATAACTAATGGCGTCTGCAGAAAAGGCGCCCCAAGACTCTGGGACTCCCAGTGCTGGGATTAGCTCTTCCCGCACAGCTGACCCAGAAAAAAGCGGCAGGGCATTAGCTGGTCCAGTGCGCGCCAGCGGCTCTCGAGGAGAGGAACATGACGTTTCTGCAGGTCCCCCGGTCAGGCACCATTGAGACGGAAGGAGCAGAGGGGTGGGGATGCTGTGGGAGGTGGGGAGGAGACCAGGGGGTCAAGTCGGGACGTGGGATCGGTATCGGGGGTGACGTCTCCTGCACACCCTGCACCTCCTGCAGACGGCAGAGGAGTAATGGACGGTGGCGTGGACTGGTCGTGACGCACGGCGTGGGAGACAAGGAAGGGATTGAGAGGATCTTGTCCAGGCTTTGCTGTCCTCACCCTCGCTGCTGTTATGGCTGCGCGAACCTGCATCGTCGCTATGCGTTTGGATAAAATGGCGGTAGAGATATTAGGTCAGCTATGAAATGGGCAAGATGCGATATTCATCAGCTCTCAATCGCTGTCACCAAGCCGAGATCGCTGCACAGCCCCACTACAAAGGCGGTGATCGCGAGGGAGTGCGACACGCCAGCGAAACGGATCGCCATTACGGCAAGATGGCTAAGCGCACCATCGAACAGTGGCTTTTGATTTCTGTCAAGGGAAGGTTGACAACGTTGATAGCATTACTCTCACGGCAGCTCTAGTCACGGCAGACGTCAAAGCCCTCCAGGGATGCAACTAAAACTGTTTTTATCGTAATCCGTCCCGAGGGGATTGGCTTCATCTCCACTCCGCCTCCGTCATGACAGATGCGCCCCAGAAAACTGCATGAAAAGGGGAAGTGGGCTGAGCAAGTGCTTTTTTGTCAGATATGTAGGTGGAATGGACGATGTTTTCGTCGGAATCCTACTGCAGGTGGTCTGAATATATCGACGGCATTGAGTCAGGATATATAGGCAGATATCTCAAAGCTGTTCTGGACATTCCTCTTCTCTTTGTCATTCTTATCGGTGCGGTGGCCGTACACAGTTGTCACCATCGTCATTATCACCATCGTCCATGTCGTCGTCATCGTCGTCGCCATCGTCATCGCCAGCACCAGCATCAGCACCATCAATATCATCACAAGCATCACAAGCATCATCATCATCATCATCATCATCATCATCATCATCATCATCATCATCATCACATCATCATCATCAGCATCATCATTATCATCGTTGTCGTCGTCATCGTCATCACAAGCATAGACATTACTGCCGTCGTTGTTATCGTCATCATCATCATCATCATCATCATCATCACCATCAATCCCATCATCGTCGTCGTCGCCGTCATAATGGACGTAAACATTATCCTCATCATTACAGTCGCATGTAATGGGACAACGTTGTCTCTAACAAACATCAAAGAGAAGGCCGTCGTTCACCCCATCATAAATAATCACGGCCATTGTCAACAAGCAATGCTCTTGCACACTCAGACGCCGCTGCCGCAGTCGTAGGCGACCTTATCGTCTGCTGCCTGGGGGTCGCGGAGCTGCTGCACTGAGCTGGCCTGCGCTGCCCGTGGCAGGCTGACATTGCTGAGCACACAGGGGCAGCGCTGATAGCCCGCCCACAATGGATCCGGCCCCAAACAAGCCTGCCATAATGGGCAGTTTAGGACCCTGCCACTCGCCATATCGAGATTAGCTCAGGTGTGTGTGCTTCCCTGTGTTTGTCCGCCGCTCGGTCCCTCCTCCTCCCCCACCAGGCAATCTGCGTGTGGGATGACGGCTTGAGGAGAGTCGCCTATCTTTCCCGCTTCTAGCACCCATGTACCCTTCCCACCCCCTCATATATCTACCTCCACTCTCCTCTCTCTCTACCCCCTTTACTCCCAGATCCCCACCTTTGACTTGTCATCCCCCATGCCCTGCATTGCTTTTACTCCCACACTCAACCCCCGTGGTGGTCTGTGCCCCTTACCCAGTTTCTCTTCAGTTCAGACTTACCCTATTTGCTCCCTACCGGCAACTACCCAGCACCCAAGTAGCTTGGCTTGCTATCTGTGCCAGCCAGATGTCTTGACAAAGCACTGCACCTCCCAGACTATCATCCAGGTTGGATCAACGGACCGCAAGGCTGTAAAGCTCGCCCGTCTTTCCCCGTGATAGTGAGGGGCTTCCCTACATCTCCTGGAGTGCATTAAAGTGGAGAGACTATCGGCCCGGGAATGGGGACTCTCCTCGTGGCTGGTTACCCGCCATTGCTGAGGAATGTGTACTGATCACTCGGGAACGGGAGCATAAGTTTGAAAGATGTGTTTACAATCGCAGTGACTAAGAGAACTGGCAAAACTTCCTGTAACACGATACGGACTTGTAGAAACTCTGCCTCAATTTCAAAGAGTCGGAGAATGAAGTTCCGGAGTCTTGCAGTATGCTACTGCTTGATAGTTTCGTGTTCTGTTTTAGAGTGAGATGTAACCAGTCCATCTCGTTCTCTTTCTCTCTCTCTCACTCACTCTTTCTCTCTCTCTCTTTCTCTTTCTCTCTCTCTCACTCACTCTTTCTCTCACTCTTTCTCTCACTCAGTCTTTCTCTCTCTCAGTCTTTCTCTCTCTCACTCTCTCTCTCTCTCTCTCTCTCTCTCTCTCTCTCTCTCTCTCTCTCTCTCTCTCTCTCTCTCTGCGCCGCCAGCTGCAGAACGCGCTAGGCTAGTCATTGTCTGGGCGTGCAGTTTGTTTTCTGGACTGCAGCTGCTGCTTTGTCTGTCTCTTCCCTGCACCTCTCACTGTCTCCCTCTGTCTCTCTCTCCTCTTCTCTCTCTCCTCTTCTCTCTCTCTCTCTCTCTCTCTCTCTCTCTCTCACACACACACACACACACACTCTCTTCGTCTCTGTCTCTGTATCTCTGTCTCTGTCTCCCTCTCTCTGTGTCTCTCTCTCTGTCTCTGTCTGTCTGTCTGTCTGTCTGTCTGTCTGTCTGTCTGTCTGTCTGTCTCCCTCTGTCTCTCTCTCTCTCTCTCTCTCTGTCTCTCTCTCTCTGTCTCTCTCTCTCTCTCACACACACACACACACTGTCTATTCGTCTCTGTCTCTCTGTCTCTCTGTCTCTCTGTCTCTCTCTCACTCTTTCTCTCTCTCTCTCACACACACACACACACACACACACACACACTGTCTATTCGTCTCTGTCTCTCTGTCTCTCTGTCTCTCTCTCTCACTCTTTCTCTCTCTCTCTCTCTCTCTCTCTCTCTCACACACACACACACACTGTCTATTCGTCTCTGTCTCTCTGTCTCTCTGTCTCTCTGTCTCTCTCTCACTCTTTCTCTCTCTCTCTCTCTCTCTCTCTCTCTCTCTCCGACCAACACATGCATACGTTTAGCCTGAGGAAAATCATGACCGTGAAGAACACCCGCGAGGATGGAGGGGAAGCAGTTCGGCCCAAACCTGCCGTGATCCTTCAAGGGGATGAGACTGGGGGTCGATCTTCATATCGGCCTGCAGTGTCGCCTAATTTGTTTGGATATTTCTGGCTGCTGTTTGCACAGACAACAGCCGCAGAGGAAGCCTGGGTCCCACTGCACTCTGACGCAAAAACTGGCAGCAGGCTTGGTGAAGGGGCCCAGGAGGCAGGGATGGGAAGTAATGGATGGGCTGTTGGAGAGATATTGCCTTGATAGCGTGACGCTCAATCCACCTCTAGCTTACCTATGAAAAACGTCGCCCCCGCAAATCGCGCCGCCACTACCGCGGCTTCGCCTGATTAGCGGTCTAGTTGGATGAGACTATTGCCTGCATCGGCAGTGCCAGGGGAGACGGGGATGACTCGAGCAGGTGGGAACCAGGGGAAAGTAGGTGTGCGATAGTAAACACATCTATATATAACGTATTTATTCTGACATCAATCACATGGGCATAGATACGGTACCATGTGGTCGTCATCTATACTGCTTTGTAATCCTGCCCTCTGGCGCTAGTAAGAGATTTTTTATGATCTGTGAGCGACTGTCGAGACCGGAAGTAAAAATGAGGTCGCACCAGCCTTGGTCGTTTTTGGTGTTGTCCTGTTCAAAAGTGCAAGTGACGCGAGTCCAATTGCATCTGTGTGCAGACTGGCACTTGCACAATGCATTTTGCGCAATTCACTTAGCACGACCCCACATGTCATCGAACAGAGTGCCGGGGGGCACGGAGAGCCGTGCTGTACTGCAAACAGTTTGCGGCACACAGAGCGTGCCTAGGGACCGAGGCGATAATTGGCCATCGGTCCGGGTTCACTGGACAGGAAATGAATTCATTAGCTCCCTTTCCTCTCCTGCCTGGTCTCCCCTGCGCTGGCCGGCCACGCCTGGATGGTGACGGCGTTTTGTCCTGCAAGTGGAAGGAGACTCCATCGGGAAAGGACCCGTTGCCTCCACCACACAGATGGCTTCTCGCCTGCCCCTGATAATTCGATCATAATTCAATCATTTGCAGCTGACACGGGAAATGTTAAAACTGTCGCCTGGCGGCGGAGTTTGGTCGGAGACTCAGCAGAGACAGGCGCTGGACAACAAAGCCTTCTCCTGCCTGCAAGGAGTCGACCTGCTTGGCGCCCGCTATGGCGTCACAAAAAGTATTCCCTTTCCCAATCGGGCCAGAGCCCATCCATCTTCATTAGCACTGGAAGCTTTTCCGCCTGCGTATTTTCTGTGGCGGCCAGGCGAGAGAAGGCCGAGCCAGGTCGAAGCGGAGGGGACCCTCGCCGCAAACGGAGGGACATATGGCACTGTTATTTCTCCCCCAGTCCATGCAAATTGTCGCGCTAAATTTGATTTTCGCCTGCCTGTCTTTTCCTACGAAGCTCCCAGTAGGGAGTTATGGAGGTCGTTGCGGCGACTGTGCGAACTCTGGTCTGGCCTGGTATTGGAGTCCCAGCTCGCCACCTTGTCTTTTTCTTGCCTCTTGCCTCTGTATATTGATGTCACGTCTAAAGTCTACCGTTCCGTCTGCCTGTCTGCCAGTCATTCCGTGCGTCTGATTGTCTGCTTATCCATCAATCTGACCCCCTGTCTCTCAGTCAGTCAGTCATATTATTCTCTCTCTCTCTCTCTCTCTCTCTCTCTCTCTCTCTCTCTCTCTGTCTCCGAGGCCCGGTGCCTCTACTTGCGGGAGTCTGGGATCATGGCGATGCTGTGAATGGGAAACATTCACATTTCCCACTCCAGCGCCGCGGCCTGCCGGTCATTTGTATGATTTGGGCTGAGAGGCCGGAGATCCGGCCGCGCCGCCACTCGTCCTGCTCGATCACTGCCAGCGGGCAAACAGAGGGGTCGGGGCCAGACTCAATCTCGCATCCCTGTCCCGGCTGTCTGGCAGTCTCCCCCTAAGCCCACGTAACGTGGTCAGTGCTGGCCGGCTGGCTGTCGTCAATGCTTTTTGCTACGGAGAGTGTTGAAGTGGAGCTCTGAGGAGGCAAGGGCCCTCACGTGTCCTTGAAAACAGCGCCGGATGGATCGCGACGCTGGGGATCAAATACTTGTAGATGTTGTCGTAGGGGAGGGGGAGGGGGAGGAGTGAGTGAGAGAGTGAGAGAGAGAGAGAGAGAGAGAGAGAGAGAGAGAAGAATATCATTGGTTTCCCGTGGTCTGCCAATTCTTCGTTCATCTGGCCATTCTCGCTCAGACTGTCTCCCCTTTCTTTCTCTGCGACCCACCCCAGAGGCGAGACGGATTATCCTCTTCCTCGGCCACTCTAACAGCGGCGATGTCCGCCCAAGCTGCTCCTCCTTCTTTGGAACTAGCGGGGGCCCCGGGGGTCCGCTGTGGCAGGAAGGGAAGAGGTCCCTCTTCGACGGGAGCAGATGTTGCCACCACTGCCCCCTCGTTAATTCAATCACTCAGCTACGAGGTCGCATGCCACCTCAAGAGTCTACCGGCTGCTGAAGGCGGTGGGTCAGAGAGGACGTGTGGAGAGTCCTCTTCGCAGACAAACGGGCTTGTTGGGCGGCCAGGAAGGAAGCAAGCTCGAGAATAATGAAGAAGACAAGTGTCCTCATAAAGACATCAGTCGGCTTACAAAATGTCGTTCAAACGAACGTATAAATCTTCTGTCTTGGAATAAGATATTCCTGGTCCAGCAAGCGTGAACCTTAGGGGATAGCTCCATCAGTATTTAACTCCAGAGCTGCGCCATGAAGGATGCATTTCTCGCTTCTGTTGGAAGAACCCCGTTTTTCCTTGGCGCTTCACGGCTGTACCTGCATTCTTTTCTCGGCGTCTGGTGTGGATCCATAAGAAGGTAGTGCCAGGCCAGACTTGCAAGACTCCCTGGGTCTTGGAAGGCCAGCTCCTCTGTGTGCTCCTCACCCTTTCCCATCGCCTGCCCAGGAGGAATCCCCTCTGCAGGTTCCAGTGCTTGTTTGCTGTATGCCACTGGTTATGTTCCCGTGGAAACCTATATTTTCCCTGTAGACACTTTATTGCTTCAGTGAAGCTTGGGTGCTGGGCTGTCTGTGGCTGATTTGGCCTATGTTCGCTCGGGGAGAGCAAGGCGTGGAGATTTCCGTCAGTGGGGGAACTCTGCGAGCTGCCCACGACTGAGATAACCACCCGAGCAGGTCCAGATAGGACGCTGGTTCCACGGTGCCAGGTTTCCGCTTCCTGAAATCCATTACATTCAATGGAGGCAGCCGCTGCCAAGAGCTGCAGTCGCAGAGCCTCCAACCCACGGAGCTCCAGATCTGACGTGATGAGAGTGCCGTTGGTCATCTCCGTCGTCAGTCCCTATCTGATCCCAGTTCTTCATGCTTGCCTGGTAATGGGAAATGGATCGTGGCCTTCTCCACGCTGCGAGACTCCGGGTAGCTAAGAGCCGTCTATTACCCCGTGCGTATTATCTCCCTTTACCTGACAGCCGTTATAAATGAGATCATTCATTACATTCGGCGAGCCCGCCCAATCTAAGTAATCTGGAATCAATCCGCTGAAAGGGTTGTCTTCATTTCCGGAACAAGACGAAACACAGCCGTTCCAATATGAGCGAGAAAGCGTGCACCATTACAGTATTTTGATACCTTTTCTTTCTTATTCTTTTTTCCACCTAAATGTGCTTATTATTATTTTCTGAATTGTCGCCTCATTGCTTTTCTCCTTTCTATCTCGTTTGCACTGTTGTAGCTGTTACTCCCACTTATTACTTTTCTCGAGTCATGGCTACATTCTTCAGCCAGTACGCCATCTTGAAACTGGAGCCACCTGCAGGCGGTAGAGATTACACAGCTCGGCAGTTTGCAAGATAAACACCTCCCTTCACTTTATTCGTCAAACCGAGGTTATGTCACCTGAAATCTGAAAACCAACCTGGCCTTAGCGCTCACACAGAGAGAGCCGACGGAGTGCTTCTGAGGTTTTGAGGAAAGTTTAATGCGGTGTGACATTCCAAGGGGGAGTGTTGCCGCGTTGCGGAGACAAGGGTAGCCCTTTGTCCGTCTGTGACTCTGCATCTCATCTGGGAGCGTAGGGTAGGCCCCATCGCAGTGAACGGCTACTATCGTGGGGGGAGATCTGACCCCTCAGTCCTGTCGCCTGCATTTCCACCCAAAGGGGGACAAGAGGCCGTGGGCAAGCGTCGTCGACGCCGTCTCGGGTCCTTCTCTTTCTTTCATCCCCGTCCCTCCTTCCTTTCATCTCGGTCCCTCCTTCAGTCCTTGTGATCCAGGCTAGGGTTTCACCTGTGCCGATAGCGACCCCTCTCGTCAGAGGAAGCTTTCCACGCCGTCGTTCTGGCTCGGGTGACCTGTCGCTCGCCTCATCTCAGCTCGATGCCCAGGGGACCACGTATAGGGGCAGAGGGACAGAGTAGGAAAGTGGGTGAAGAGTGGGGGAAGGAGGGTTTGCTCCATACGTGGTTTGAGAGGAGGACATGTGTGTGTGTGGTAGAGAAGGATGTGGGCCCCTGGGGCAGTGGTAGCATGTGCCAGCAACCCTTCTCCGCGATGACGGACGTGCGAGAGAAGTCATTTGCAGCCTGGCTCCCTCAGCCTGATTAGGTCCCTAGCCCCACTGGGAGGAAAGGAGCCAGGCGTGAAAATTGGTAAGGAGTCGGGGACTGGGAGAAGGCCGTCTTTGTCAGGGCCAGCCCCCCTCCCTCTCTCTCTCTCTCTGTCTCTCTCTCTCTGTCTATCTGTCTCTCTCTCTCTCTGTTTCTCTCTGTCTCTCTGTCTCTTTCTCTCTCTCTCTTTCTCTCTCTCTCTCTCTGTCACTCTTTCTCTCTCTCTCTCTCTCTCTCTCTCTCTCTCTCTCTCTCTCTCTCTTCTCCCTCCCCCCCCCCTCTCTCTCTCTCTCTCTCCCTCTCTCTCTCTCTCTCTCTCTCTCTCTCTCTCTCTCTCTTCCAAGTCAGCTCGAATAGGGGGGCCAAGAGAGCAGCCAGGAACAGTGGCCTTGACGCAGAGCGAGACGGCGTTGCAAGGGAGCGAGTAACCGTTGATCTGTTTGCGTGCTTTCTCGATGGCGGGAAGAAAGGGCCAGGCTGGGTGTCCCTGCGTCACCAACCCTGGGTTCACTTCGATCCCCTCGTCATCCAATTTCAATTGCCAGCCTTCGCCCCGCCGTCCCTGAAAAGAGATTGCAAAAAATCCATTCGATCGCTTGGAGCAAGAAAACAGTTTCTTCTTTTCTTCGGTTACAAGTAACGGTCAGAGAGCGATTGGGAGTCGATAAATACCTCTTGAAGCTGGATAACACGGGACATGGGGGGAAAAGACCTTTAACGAGTGACGAGAGGACATGACCTCGGCATTATCACTAGACCGCTGTCTGGAGCGAGCTGTTTCTGGACAGAAGCACGTTTTAAACCCCATTCTCGTCGTTAGAAAGCTATTAGAGAAGAAAAATAATTCTTTCAAGCGCTCCACAGCAGCAAGCCACCATTTTAAACTCCGATACTCAAGAAGATTGTTGGGGTTATACATTTCTGACGTAGCAGTGCGCAACTCCCAACCCTCGGCAGGACAGAATGATGGATGCTTAATAGGTTCGTATCTGCACATTTTTGCCCCCACGTGGGACATATCATCATTTACAGTTATGCCTTGGGCTATCAACGATCATTACGGGCCTTTCATATAAAACGCAGATAAAGCGAGATGACACATGAACCTTATCCGCTCTTAACTGTTCTTGGGCGGCGATGGTATCGCACGGACAGCATCCATCACCAGCAGTTGTGTGCCGTAACGCTCGTGTCGCTGGCGTGTGCGGGGAAACTTGAGCCAACTCCTGTCACCATGAATCTGTTAGCTCAGCCAACACCGGCACTTTGGGGACGGTATTTTAACTTTTGACTGCAATTTCCAATTGGAAGTGGCGGACGCCTAATGCAAGCAGATCAAGATTCCGGAGCCGTGTGAGATGAGCGCGGCGCGCCTCTCTCCTCTAATCCCTACCTTTTACCTGAGCGCTGCAGATCAAAGCTTGCCGCCCTCTTCTTTTCCCCGTGTGTGTACCTCCGCCGCTCTCCTCTTGCGTCTCATGGTAACCTTAGATGGCGTCTGAGGCTGATCAGACCGTGCTGCCTTGCTCGTGCACGCCGTGCAACTGGAGCCGAGGGTCGCGTCCTTGTTCCCGCCAGCACGACTGGCACGTCGTGGTCGACTCTCCTAGTCACTAGGGTCGTTTTCTCGTGGCGTGTTTGTGTGTGTGTGTGTGTGTGTGTGTGTGTGTGTGTGTGTGTGTGTGTGTGTGTGAATGTGTGTGTGTATGTGAATGCGCGCGCGCGTGTGTGTGAATGCGTGCGTGTGTGAGTGCGTGCATGTGATATGAGTGTGTGTGTGTGTATATATGTATGTGAATGTGTGTGTGTGTGTGAATGTGTGTGTGAGTGCGTGCATGTGTGTGTTTGTGCATTCCTGCCTCGTAGTAGGGTGAGGGTAGAGGAACAAGATGCCAAAAGTGTTATATTTGTAGATACATTTAGAAAGTGCTGATACTGAAAAGAGTTATTTGAATGTATTTAATCGTTTTTGCTAACAGAAGCCTCTTTCTCGCATTTGTCAGCCTGCCTTTCTGACAGCTCCTTCTTTCAAATATCCCTCTCTCTCTCTCTCTCTCTCTCTCTCTCTCTCTCTCTCTCTCTCTCTCTCTCTCCAACAGCATCTGTCGATCTCTCTCTCCAACAGCATCTGTCGATCTCTCTCTCTCTCTCTCTCTCTCTCTCTCTCTCTCTCAAACAACATCTGTCGTTCCATGTGGCACAGTTGAACTTGCAGCGTGAGGCAGACGTTGCCCCTATCAGCACGTAGTGGTGGCAATAAAACTGGCAATCAGGATTCGTTTTGAAATAGCTGCATCACTTTCAACGCGTCAGGTGTGAAATATCCACAAGGTGGAGTATCTCACAGGATCAGAGCTGAAGACTGCTTGAAGGAGGGATGAAGGGTAGGGTGCAGAAACTTAGGGTTACCTTGGGGATGGATTCGGGGGGGTGGGTGGAAGGGAGAAGAGGGGAGGGGAAGGGAGGAGAGGGGAGGGGAAGGTAGGGAAATGGAGGGGAGGGGAGGGAGGGAGGGAGGGAGGGAGGGATGGGGGGGAGGGAGGGAGGGAGGGACCAGGAGGAAAGAGAAGGGAGAGAGAACCAAGGGAGCCAGCATCAGAGGAGACCAGACCATGCGCCGTCATCCATCAAGGGAAGAAAAACAGCAGCGCTGAGACGGCCTCGATAAGACGATCTCTCGACCTGCAATCGCCCATTGAGTGGCGGCCTGCTCAGAGACAATCGCCAAGATGAAACAGGTACCCCCACCCCACCCCCCACCCCCTCCATCAATCCCGCCCCATCGTATGCCCCTGCTCCTTACTCTTCCTACCCTTCTCCTTCTCCCCTGCTCCTCCTCCCCTGCTCCTCCTCCTCTCCTACTCCACCTCCTCCTCTCCTACTCCACCTCCTCCTCTCCTACTCCACCTCCACTCCCTCCTCCTCCCCTGTTCCTCCTCCCCTACTCCACCTCCTCCTCTCCTACTCCACCTCCACTCCCTCCTCCTTCCCTACTCCTCCTCCTCCTCTCCTACTCCACCTCCTCCTCTCCTACTCCACCTCCACTCCCTCCTCCTTCCCTACTCCACCTCCTCCTTCCCTACTCCACCTCCTCCTCTCCTACTCCACCTCCACTCCCTCCTCCTCCACTGTTCCTCCTCCCCTACTCCACCTCCTCCTCCTCCTCTCCACCTCCACCTCCACTCCCTCCTCCTCCCCTACTCCTCCTCCCCTCCTCCTTCCTCCCCTCCTCCTATCCCTCCACCTCCCCTCCCTCCTTCCCTACTCCACCTCTCCTCTCCTACTCCACCTCCACCCCTCCCCTCCCTCTCACCTCCTCCTCTCCTACTCCACCTCCTCCTTCCCTACTCCTACCCTACTCCTCCTCCTCCTCTCCTACTCCACCTCCTCCTCTCCTACTCCACCTCCACTCCCTCCTCCTTCCCTACTCCACCTCCTCCTCTCCTACTCCACCTCCACTCCCTCCTCCTTCCTACTCCCCTCCTCCCCTCCTACTCACCTCCACTCCCTCCCCCTCCCTACTCCACCTCCCCTCCCTCCTCCTCCCCTACGCCCCCTCCTCCTCCCTACTCCCTCCTCCGCTCCACTCCACCTCCTCCCTCCTCCTCCCCTCCTCCTCCAACTCCACCTCCACTCCCTCCTCCTCCCTCTCACTCCTCCTCCCCTCCCCTCCTCCCTCCTCCAACCTCCTCCCTCCTCCTCCCACTCCTCCTCCTCCTCCCTACTCCACGCTCCACTCCTCCTCCTCCCCTGACTCCTCCTCCCTCCCTACCCACCTCCCTCCCCTCCTACCTCCCCTCCGATCCCTCCCCTCCTCACTCCCCTCCTCCTCCCTACTCCACCTCCCTCCTCTCCTACTCCACCTCCACTCCCCTCCTCCCCGTCCCTCCTCTCCTACTCGCACCTCCCGCCTCTCCTACTCCACCCTCCTCCTCTCCCTACTCCACCTCCCTCCTCTCCTCCTCCCTCCACTCCTCCTCCCCTCTCCTCCCCTCCTCCCCCTCCTCTCCTACTCCACTCCTCCCTCCTACTCCACCTCCTCCTCTCCCTACTCCACCCCTACTCCCTCCTCCTCCTCCCTACTCCACTCCTCCTCCTACTCCACCTCCTCCTCTCTACTCCCACCTCCTCCTCTCCCTACTCTACCCCTCCTCCTCCCTACCCACCTCCACTCCCTCTCCTCCTCCATCCCTCCACCTCCCTCCGCCCTCCTCCTCCACCTCCTCCACCTCCCTACCTCACTCCTCGCTCCGTACCTCCTCGTACTCTCCTCCAACCTCCTCTCCCTCCTCTACCCTGACACCACCACCTCCACTCCTAACTCACCTCCTCCCTGGTACCTACCTTCCCCCAACTCCCTCCTCCTTCCCTACTCCTCCACCTCCTCGCCTACTACTCCACCTCCACCACTCCTAATCCACCATCCGCACTCTTCCTACCTCCACCTCCTCCTAGCTGCCGACCCCACCTCCCTCCACTCCTCTTCCCTACGCCTACCTCCTCCTCCCCGACTCCAAACCTCCTCCTCTCCTACGGCACCTCCGCCTCTCCTACCCTACATCCTCCTCACGTCCTATCTCCTACTCCTACCTCCTCTTCATACTCCACCTCCTCCGCACCTACTCGCAGCCTCCCACTCCTGCCTCCTTCCCTACCTCCTCCCCCTCCTACTCCTACTTCCACCTCACCAGCATCCCTCCCTCCTTCCTCTTTGTTCCTCACCCCACGTCCTACACTCCTCCCCCCCCACAACCATATTACGCCTCCTCCACGCCATCCCTCCTACCCTACCCCTTCTCCCCGTACACGCCCTCCTCCACCCCCTCACCCCCACATCTCTTACCATCCTCACAGCCAGCAAACCAGCAAAGATGGGAGCTAAATGTCTCGTCAGTAGGTAGGCTCTTGCTTTAGTTTATGTGGACGATTTTTGTTTGGGTAAAGTTTTTTCTTCTCCTATGTTGAGAAGAGCTTGAAGGGAAGAAAATCCAGCCGTCAACATGCATGTGATTTGTGCCCGGCGCCCTGCAGAGGTAATCACATGTCCCATAACATATCTTTTTTGTCCAGACATAGCTCTTTATACCCACGTGTTTATTTTGCTTCCTTCACCACCTCATCTGACATTTGAGATGGGCTGTTGTTTCACCACGTGTGTGCATGAGGTGCTCATGCTCATTTTCCCCATTGGATCCAAGCCTAGAAAAGAGCATGCACACATTTGGGGGGCTGTTTTGGGGCCAAATCTCTGTCACGATGGCTCCCCACATATCCTGCTCGCTGAGAGGCAAATGGCATCACGTAGATATTAACGGACTTCCCAGCCTCCGAGGGCCGTGGAACGAGGAGGAGAAAACGCGATGGTGGACAGCAGGGGTAGGTGGAGGCGAAAGACGTGGAGGGAGAGGTTGGAATGGGTGTGTGTGTGGCGGGGCTATGGTTCCACAAGAAAACATGCCAGTGGCAGCATGTTCCTACAGCCCCGTGTGTGGCCACAACACCGGGGGCAGCTACCACGCCGCCCTGGCTTTGTTTGCCCGATATGAGGCGAGATGTCAGCTCTGGTTTGAAGGAACGTGGAAAGAGGGACCAGGCAGGCTTTGTTTTCCATGTCCTTCGGTGAGATGGAATGGTCACCCCCTGCCTGTTCCATGCAAGCCAGGGCTGGTGCTCCTGGCAAGATTCTCCACTACACTTGCCCTAAAGGGATGACGGCCATGTCCTGGCCTGCTAAGCACCTCTGCAGCAATTTCCATTTTGAACGCGCCATTATTGGCTGGCTTGCAACCCCGGCGATTGCATCGACGCATTTGATTTTCATTTCTGTCCGCAAGCCGCTCTCTAAAATCAACAGATGATGAATCATCTATTGAGGGATAATAAAGGAGGATGAAAACGTTGAATTAACGAAGTACACTTGATGACAGAAAAAGCGCCGTCTTCCTGAATTGGAGGCTTTTTACCCTCCGGGAAGGGCAGGTCAACAGCGAGTCATCGCGAGCTCGAAAAAAAAGAGAGATAGGGTGAGTGCTGGAATGGAGGGGGGGATTGATGGTGAGAAGGAACAGGGAAGAGGGTAGAGGAGGGAACGAACCGACCAACTTCTTCCTCATTCGCATAGAGGATCTCCAGACAGTGAGACCTAGCTCAATGCAAAGGTTTTGTACAACTCTCAATGCGCATTGCCAGATGGCGTGTGCGGGGGGAGAGGGTTTATTTGTGGATAGCTCACAGAGTGCAGTTTGGAGGTGGCGATCCCCTACTGCGGTGGGGAGATGACTTGAAGATGACGCCCAGGCTGCGGTGCTGGCGGCCGCTATTGCAGAGTGGAAGCCGTCCTGGCTGGGGCCCATCCCTGAGCAGAGGAAACTTGAGGTTTACCTTCGCTTGGTCACACCTTTACCATTTCCTGGTGCCACTTTTGGGTGCAGGCTGCGAGACGTGCGGGCAACAATGTGGGTCAAGTGAGCTCGTGTAGATCCACAGGGGAAGGGAAGATTCTCAGATTGAGGCAGAGGCCGGGGGGAAATGTCAAGTGTGGCAGCTGTGCGAACCAAGAACAATTTTCACCTGGGCTTGTATTGATGCCAATCCAGCAACTGTTTTGACAGAGACAGAGCAACTACTCCAAGAATCTCGAAGACGAGCGGCGATTTTCTCTCTGCCCCCTCGCTCGTTCAGGAGAGGGAGAGAGAGAAAGAGAGAGAGAGAGAGAGAGAGAGAGAGAGAGAGAGAGAGAGAGAGAGAGAGAGAGAGAGAGCAGGGTAACGGATGTGACCTTTCCCTCCTTGATATTGCTTTGTGAGTGCGAAGCCTTTGGTCCAACAAAGTTTTCTCTGAACATATGCAGTATTATGAGAGAGAAAAAAGGAGAGAATCTGCGGCAGGCTATCAGGTTTTTAGGATGATCGCCTGTAAAGAGCGAGAGACAGTTGGGTACGAGCGCTGGGGGAGATTGGGGTTTCAGAGAGGGGAAGAGAAGTGTCAAGATGGTGAGATGTTTGGCAAGGAAATAGATGTCAATTTTCACTTGGGCACGGTATAATTGCATTGATTACTCCAGGAAAGAGAAGGACAAATAATGAATAGCTTTCAAGTCCGCTGAAGAGACCTGGGCAAAATGCCAGTGGCTTGACGGGTGGATGGACTATTTCTAGATGCGTGTGGACCGCCTGCTGCTGCCTTCTCTTTCGAATGAAAGGGCAAGCTTTGCTCGAGTCTGAAACTGGAAAGTGAAGTGCAAGGGTTGAACTAGAGGCAGACAAACACAGACATGCACGGAAAAAGTTCAAGAGAACTCAAAGACAACACCACACTCACCTGGGACCACGTCCAGATAGGAACACCCAAACGGCCTTTCTCTCCTCTCCACACTGCCACCTCTTGGCCGACTCACCTTTTCTCTCTCATCCGCCCGTCAGTTTCCCCGACTCTAACTTCTGGTCTGCTAATTTCCACCCAGCACGCCTTCCTCTCGCTCAGGCTCTCTCCACACAACGAGCGCCTCTAAGTAGCCTACCCCATTGAGGTGCAGTCAAAACAAATCAAATGCGATGCACCGACCATAATGGGGAGAGCTACCTGGTGAGGCTGGGCCTTTGAACGGCTGTGATTGGGCGGAAGTAGGCCCATGCGATGTGGCCTTTGAGGCGGGCCGTGCAGGTGAAAGGCGAGGGGGGAGGGAGCCTCTGACAAAGCCCCGGGAGGCTCCAGCCGCCTGAGGCAGCAAGGGGCGGGGAGGACGCTGCGTGGGTTCTCCACGATGAGAAGAGGAGGAAGCAAAGCAAGACCCTGTCTTCGGTCCCAGTCATTTTGGCGCCAACTGCAAAAGTCTAAAAGCTCGACTTGAAATCGCTTGCCAGATTTTGCGATGCAAAGCATATTCCGATGTAATTTTATAGATTATGGAGATGACCACCGCTAGCGGCTACTTGTACTATTTTCTTTATATGGATTCGTTTCTCCTTGCAGTGTCTGTAAAAGTTTTTGATAAATGATATTGGAAACGATTTTCACGTTTCGCTGGCTAAATCTGTTTTCTCACGTCTTTTTGTTGTTTACTGCTCCATAAATTGCCCGTCTGATTTATAAACATCTTATTGGGAAGGAAAGCTTGTGGGCGAGTCGCACTTTTCACAAAACTATGAGCTATTTTGAAACATTTCGATAAGACGGCGCGCTTGTAGACTACGTCCTTCTGGCCGCGCTGCCAACGAGCGTCGTGCAGCCAGGGCTGCCTGGCCAGGTGGACGAGAGGGCGTGACGCAGGTGTGCGTCCTGGGCAGGAGACGGAAGGAGCCAATGACCGGGGCAGGGACGTCCTGCCGGGAACTTGCGTCACTTGTCGGAAAGATGAGTGAAAAGCTTGTCATCTCCACCGAGCCCGAACATCTCCGTTGTCAGGTGGAGCCGGATGAGACGGGCGCCGCGGGCAGTGACGGATCCTTTTCGGACGGGGCAGCTTGTCAACGCAAGCAAACAGCGTAATGGGCTTGGGACATCGCAAGGATTAAAATCGCCATCTTTCCGCTCCCTCTCTCTCTATACGTCCGCCCCTCGAATTTCAAGACATGACAGGTGTCTAGATTAGTTTTGTTTATTACACAGATTCCTTTGGAAGGTATTTTGGATGTGGAAAAGAACAGGTCAGGTTTGAGATATGTTCCGTTTTAGTCATCGCATCGCATTTAAATCTGAAAATGAATCGGGCGTTATCTGTCAGATGTCACTCATGTTTTGAAGAACTGCGTGACGTTATGGAACAGCGTGAAGGAAAAGGGGAAACAAACATTGAGCGAGAGAGACAGGGAGATGGAGCAAAAGCAGCCAGGCAAGTTCTCTGTTAAATCCGATAAAATCTAACAGTTTAATTAGGGCTGGGCGGTGTGATGGGACAAAGCGACGCGAGGAGGAAGCAGTCACGCCACACATAACGACAATGGCGAGGCAATAGTGCAGGAACAATTCCTGCGATGAAATAATTACAGAGCACACCTCCCGCCCCTGCCTTACCCCCCGGGCCCCCTCTCCCTCTCCCCTGGGGCCCTGCTGCTGGGGACCCCTCCACCCAAGCCGCTGCCCGTCTGCCCCCGGGCTTTGTTTGGTCTCGCCTGTCAGGGGTGAAAATCAATTCCGCCGGATTAGCACTTCATTAGCACATGCCCGAGAATGCGATTACGAAGGTCCACTAAGGGATGTCCTCTGAAGCCGGTCGTAAATTTTTAATGCTGTTCAATATTAATATATTAATCGCCCATTCCACGCGCTTTGTCCCTTCATTTCATGCACTTTCTGTCCACCGAGTTTTTGCACGGACTGCAGGCTTGGACGAAGCGATGACGATGTCATCTGAGGTCACCGGGTGTGGGTGAGGGCAGGAACGGGGGTGAGAACGGGTGGGTTGGGAGGGGGTAGAGAATGGGGTGAGTGGGTGGTGATGCAGTGGATGGGCTTGCTAATTCGCCGACTTAGCTCAACTCAACCAACCGTGCAATTCTGTTAATGGCTGCTGGGCTCCCACCAACTTTACCCCATTTCCCAAACATGGCTTTGTGCCAGGAGTTAATTTTCAGGAATCTGTGTTTTCTCATTCACAAGCCAGCGCTGCATCCTCCCAAACGACGCTTCCCTTGCCCCTCACAATGGAGCCAAGACGCTGACATCGCTTGCATGCCTTGCTCTCCAGTAGCCGCGCAACCCGAGCCAGGTCCTCTCCCTTCCTCGCCGTCGCGATGCTTCAACTGTGAGGCAAGCTCCTTGGGCCTTGTTAGCAGTCAAGGAGCTTGGAGCTGCTTGAAGTAGCGATCGAAAAGATAGCGAAGATTAGAGTTAATCTCTGCGAAATCCGCTGAAAAGGCTGCGCGCTGCCGTCTCTAACGTCATTACAGGGGGCGCCACTCTTGGCTTACGCCCCGCCGCCAGGCGCCGTTCGCCATGTTGGTTTTCCTCTCTGCAGGGGAGCTATGCTGGTGTGCGGCTTCCATCTATACCCCCCGTCTTTCTCCCGTCATCCCCCCCCCCCCCCCCCCCCACCCCTCTCCTCCTAGACCCCTTCAGGCACCCGTTACATCGGGTGTGGGGATTAAAGCTAAGGGGGTGGGAAGTGGATGAAGGGGGAGTAACTGCGGTGTCCTCTGAAGCAATGGCGGCTCAATAGAGCTTCTCCCGAATTCGATCGTAACTTCAGGGTGAAGGTGATGTTTATCTTATTTCTGCCCACATTTGGAGTCACCTTGCAACATTGTTACGACTTGTGCCTAGGTCAGCGGGTCCCCAGGTTACTGGATCGTGTGGCGTGTCTCCTGCTGTGAGACTGCGCTGTGTAGACGAGGACGCAACGCAGGAAGTGGAAAGGGGAGCCATTGGGAGAAAACAGGGATGGAAGGATGATAAAGAGTTTGGTATGAGGTGACGGATAGTATGGAACATTGCCTAAGTCGGCCGTTACTGCTAGGTGGTGGGATAGGGTGGGGCTGAGAGAAAGTGACGGTGGTGGAGGGTTATTAGTTAGCTCCAGGTGTGTAAGGGTGGGTGTAGAGAGAGCGGAAAAGGGGGGTGGAAGTGGGAGGTGTGGACTGTGAAAGAGGTACTTCGGAGCGACGGGGTGTCTTCCGGGTGGCCGACGTCAGGCTGGGACTTGTATGGAGCGGATTGGAAAAGCTCTGACAGCACCTGAAAACCCGAGACCGGGCGCTGGACGCGAGCGGAGATGCTATCTTGGCGGGCAAATGAGGCATGGGCAGCTGACGGGCGGTGGTCGCGATGGTATCGGCACATGTCACCCCCCAGCCAGCTGGTCGGGGCTTTGCCTGACATTCCTCTCACATTGGAGCGGCCTGCCTGCAGTCTAGGCTCTGACTGGAAGACCTGGTGCAGAGTCAGCGTTGGCAAACCTGCAATGTTGCCGATGCCACCTTTGTAGCCTTCCTTGCCCGCAGCGCGATATGGACACACCTGTCCAGTCTCCTCCACACCCGCAGGCTTTGCCGGCTTCCGAGGACTTGTTGGTGTGTGTGAAAATAGGAAAGTGGACTTGCGTACCCACAGCATGCGGCACATTGTGTCCTCTGTTTCTTATAACCTTCGTGCATATGCTTGTGCTTTTGATGGATGTCAGTCTGCAATTGCGTGAACGTGTAAATCTACTGTATGCTTCTTTGTAATTTCATAAAGATGTGCGTAGTTTGTATTTTTTTGTGACAAAATCTTGTACGCACTGACTTAACAGTGCTTGATATTAAAGTGCGTTTTGTTTATTGATGTGTGCTACAACGACTAGCAAAGCAGAAAAGTGACAAGTGGAAATATGAGAGCGAGTTAAAAGCTCGACTGGAATGACAGGAATGGAAATTGCGTTTCTCTTACACAGTCGTATTGTCCATAACATCGAGTTGATGCTTGCAGTAGTTCGCGACGGACATTTTCTTTGGGATTCTACTGCGCTATTTTTATTTCTGCAATGTAGGGAAACTATATAAGGAATGTGTACACGTAAGGAGGTGTGGTAAGGCCAGGGAGAGAACAGGAAATTAGTGCTGTTGTGGTTTTTTTCCTTCCTATATACTATACAAGTAAATGGATATGGGAAACCCATGCACAAAAAAGATGTGGGTTTGTAGAGGAAACGGTACATGTTAATTAATGGAGTGGGTAGATTTCATGGTGGAAGGGGCTGGGGATGGTGGAGGAGGATTATTGCAATATTGGGATGCAGTGTCGGAGATAAGGATGCTGAGAAAGAACACAGGGACCAGAGGTGTACTTCAAGCAGTCCAGACCAGAATTCGCTTCGCGATCCCGAGCGGCGATAGTGGTCCCCCATTACTGACATCTCCACGTATCGAGTTGCAAGTTCATGCAGTGACCTTTCAAGCCCCCCTTTCATCCTTCCATTAAGCTGTCGTTGTCAGCAAAAACCAAATCCTCTCCCAGGCGATTCGAGTTATCGGGATGATCAGATGGTCGGGGCTCTCTCAGAGAATGGCCGTCCCTGGATGCAACAAAATCCCCATCGCCACTGAAGTAGGGCAGGACTATCACTTACTCTGGAAACGGCTCGTCCCGGATTCTTATGCTTGCGTCGACGGCGCCCATGGCTTTTTGAGTGCGGATGCAGAGACCATAATAGGCTTTTAGAGTAGTCAGAGAATCCTGCAGGAGGATAGTTACTGATTTGTCTCTGAGATGGCTATCGAATAGGCCTGAATGAAACAGCGTAGTTTGCATTTATTGTGCTTGATCCTTGCGCTTGAGGCGCATGTGCCTGTGTTATTTTCCTCACACACTTATTTGTGTTTGTAGAAATTCCCCATGTATATGAATCTTTCCCCACATTTCCCGCTGACCTTTTCAGATCCCTTACATGCATATTTACAATGGCCTTCTTTCACACTCGCCACGAAACTTGCCTCTACAAAGCTCACCACACACACACAATGGCCAGCGGTTCACCTTTGCCATTTTTTCAGTCATCTGATATATATTAAGCTCGTTTTCACCCTTAGCCGCCCTACAATGCAATTATGGAAATGCATATGCATAAAAAATGGTTTTAGCTAATCGCCTGCCATTGTTGGGCGGACGTGGCCCCATTAGGCACAGGGAGGGGGGACGGGGTGTCGGGGGGGGGGGGGGGGGGAGGGAGAGGGAATGAGGAAAGATGGGGAGTGTGGGGTGGGGTGGGGGTGGAAGAGGCTGCGTGCCATTAGGGGGCGACTGACGGGGACACAGGTCTGAGCGCTGGGACAGACGGAATGCCGGCACCGTGCTGGGTGACCTGCCATTGAACTCCGTCCCACTGGAGGCTGCGGGTCTGCCTCCCTGACGCCCTTGAAGCCATGCCACGCGACCTGCAAGTGTGGTATCCACTACCGAGTAAACACGAGGCTTGATAGAGTTTGTCACATTGCATGAAAACCTTTGCATTTCCACCCAGAAGTTCGTTGTCACGACAGGAAAAAAAGTTCATTTGTTTAAAAGTATTGCTGGATTCCTACAAATAACAGTGCCCTATGTCTTCGTGTTCAGTAAGGAATTATATGAAGTTGTCATTCATTTACTATTTTCCAAAAGCTGGGACTGAAAGGTTTGAAGATAAGACGCCAGCCGTGAAGTCGCCTGACGATCGTTGCAGACGAGGAAAAAGTAAACAAGCAGATGTACGGAAATGATCATTCAACACAATGTGTTGTTGTTTACTAATCTAAAACGAGAAAAAAGTGCAGTACTTCAATATAGATATTGTAGGGAAAACATTCATGTTTATCTCTGTGAATCGTCTGCCGATGCTTCCATCATCACTCACAGGCTTTGGCCTGGTTGAGCACATAAGTGTAACGGATCTATTTTCCACGACTCTGACTGCTCCCATTGGAGGTAAGGCAAGGGAGGTATTCTGGCGTGCAATGCGTGCACCAGAGTGTGCACCAGAGCGTGCACGGCACGCAGCAGCTGTAGCAGGACAGGCGTGCAGCTGCAGCTTACAGCCAGACTCCATGCACGTGCAATCCGCCCTGTCCCGGAATGTCTCGTGTTCCGCCGCAGGACTTTTCGGCCTCTTGGCTAGCTCTGCCACTGAGGCACTATTGGCAAAGAGATTACGAATCAATTTCCTAGCGAGCCCCCCCATTCGGGAAGTGCGCATTGTCTGGCAATTTCACGGCTGGCTCCGCCCTTGCAGCCGCCGCTTGGGCAACTGAGAGCCCTGGCTGCCAGACGGCCAGACCTTGCGGCCAGGTGACAGTGCATGTGTGCGAGCAATTACCATCTTGTCTACGGCTGCCGAGAAGCGACCACGTGGTGGGTGGGGCTGGCGGTATTTTTGCACTGCCACGTCCAAAACCTTTTCCGCTTTCATCGATCGCATCGGCTTTGGATCGAAGGCCCTGGCTGCGGAGGCTGGGGTGAACGGGGAGGGAGGAAGGGTCTGATCTGCCTTTCAGCTGTTTTCTATCGATTTTGTATTAGCGCCATCAAGTGACAATGGGATCCGTCTGAAGGCCCGCCATGGAGAGCGGCTGAGAGGTCGCCGGGAGCTCTGAGCCACAATGGTTGCCTGGCTGGGTCACCGGCGCCATTGCGAGTCTATTAGCCACGCCATTGCAACCTGAAATAATAAGTCAGATGGAAGAGATAGGAAAACAAACAGGAAAAGACTCCCGCGTCAAAGGCAGGCGGACTTTCTATTTTATTTATAGCCAGGGCGGTGAGGCACTTAGTCTGTGCTACACGGGAGGACAGAGAGGGAGTTTGTTTGTGGAGAGTTCGTGTTTGTGGGCCTTCTCAAATGGGCCCACATTTTCACCTGTGTCAACAGCCCTATGCCGAGCGCTCGTCTGTCAGTAAAGTGTCATTCACAATCTTTCCTTATTATGTTGTACCACTTAACCAGCGAGGAACAACAAATCATTTTTCTCTTTGTTTTCTGTATTCATTGTGCAGTTAACTCACTTGCTCGCGGGTATCTTAGCAAAAACCACCTCAAAGACCCGAGAGGAATATCATGGAGCAGGTTTAGGCGGGGGTTTGAAAGCATGTCTATTTCCTTTACGATGTTGACAAGAGGCATGTTACAAGAGGTAAAGTGTCGCGCTCTGATCAACGCGCACACTGCCGCCGCTTGTTGACAGTGTAATGCGTGCTTTTGTGGAGACATAAAATGAAAAAATCAGTTTACACCAGATGCTGGAAGAAAGGAACTCTCTGTTGTTGCCAGCCTGTTACGTAACCGAGATCCTTGTCAGGCAGAAACCCCACACAGAGAGAGACACAACGCCTCTGGGTAAGCTGGCAATACCCCCACCTCGCCCCACGTGGCCCAGTCACCCGAGCACTCTATGGACGGTGGAACTGTCTCACTGGGTCTGTAGGTTGACCAGCTGGGCAATTTGTTGACATCAAAGGACCCTGTGTTGATCGACTCTGGGCATAATTTCAGACGTAACAATAGCGGGGCTTTGGTTCGCACGTCACCGCCATGTTGACGAGCCACGGGGAGTCTTGTTTAGCTACGCTAACATGTATGTACTTACGCTGGAACCCTCAAACAAGGGCGGAGCGTGCGGCAGAAAAGCCACAGAGCTGTGGGGCTGGCGTCTCGCGAGCTCTGGGAAAGCCAGGGAAGAAGGTGAGACGACAAGCGAGGGTCGTCTCTTTGTCCTGTCCGACCAGCTGACTGAGCACTCTGACTCTCCCGAGGAGAGCGTGAGGGCTCTGCGTGAAGCGGGCTGTTTGAACAAAATATTCCGATATTGTTCCTGTTATTGGCCCCGGTCGAAGCAGCCCCGGAGAGCCTTGGGTGTCTGTTAATCTGGTCCCCGAGGAGCTGCGAGCCCGGTCTATTGTTTGCCTGGCGAGGCAGGAGTGGCCGTAACAGACGCAAGAAGACCAAGGAAAGAAGGTCGCGGTGAACAGAGCCGTTCTTCTGAGGTGACTCAGCGGCTCTTGTGTGACAGGTAGCAACCTTATGTGATTAGATACGACTCTACACTTGCGCTCGTGCCGCCTGCAACGCTAGAGGGATATACGTAGGTGTTGGTTCCCACTTCCATCACCGACACCCTCTTCCCCACTCCCAAGGTTCGGACTTGCCACATCGAGTGCAGCGCGTTACAGAAAAAGGCTCAGCCCGGTAATGAAGTTTCGGCAAAATACAAAAGCTGCTCTGTGTGACTTTGTCGAGAGAAGCACTGATCCCAGCCGGAAGAACATTATCTTCGCAGTGGTCGACCCCCCCTTCCGTGGAGAGAGAGAAGAAACCACAAAGAATTTTCAAAGACCTGATTGAGGTTTCTTTTCCTGCCGCCCTTGCTCCTGATGATGTCATTATGAAATGTAATTGGAATTCATAATCTCAGGCAATCCAGTTAGGGCCTGAGTCACAGTGAAGGGGAGAGAGGGAAGGTATGCGTCCACATGCAGTCGAGGGATGCAATCACAGCCACTGGGGCCCGGACACTGCCGGGGAAAACGTCGTCGCCTTTCATGAGCGAGTCCATTTGCAAGCGCCTCCTTGTTGAATGTTTGTCCGGGCGGCCCTCGCGGCCGTGCCCAAGTGTTGATCCTCCCAGAGTCGGTAAATTAATTGCCCTGATCTCAGAAACCGATCGATGCTCTGGTTCCGACCCGTTGGTAGCGAGATGGGGACATTTCGTGTGTGGAGGCTTGAACCGATTTCCGCCGTTTTGTAGCGATCGTGCAGCTTTTGGGAATGGATTTGAAACAGAGTTTGAAGGTCGGGACGCCGACATTTCGTGCAAATGTCACGCAACACGGACTTGTTTGCATGTTGACGAAAGGGAAATGCTATATCCTGGGGGCGATTAGTTTTGTTCCAGTGAAACGTTCGCGCATGCACGCCTCGCCCGATACAATCTAGAGAAGATTAGCACGTTGTCTCCGGGTCTAGGGAAGACATGAAGGTCGTGGAAATTTAAACTCCCCAACAATGAACAGAAATGTAGAAAGAGATCTGGTAAGTGCCGAAAGTATCCTGGATTTCTCCTGTCAGTCGCTGAGAGGGCTCACTAGTGCAACCCGATACGGAGGTCGTATGTCGGCATGCCATGTCTATCTCATCTTGTTGACCCTACGATACAATAGAGATAAATAGAGCTGTCCCTCAGACCCACCCCGATAGGCCAGAGATAAGGGACTGGCCCTCGTGTGGCGGGACCACCGGCAAGCCCCATGTCCCGTGGTTTGTGTGCTTGCAGACAGACTGTGGACACCAGTGTAGTCTCGAGAGTCCCACTGGTCTAGGACCAACAATGGTGTCACAGCAGCAGCAGCAGCAGCAGCTCATGTTGTGCCTCATGCTAATCGAGTAGAAACACGTGTGTTATCGCGTCTAATCATTAACATAATGCGGGACTTGTGTACATGTTGCTAATCTTGCATATGGATGAGGTAAGCAATGGAAAGTGTCGAATCTTTCGTGGAAAAACAATTAGAAGGCTGACATGTTTGCAGTAGAAATACAAACATACAGGGATCAGGTGGACAAAGTGATTGTTCATATTATTGGAGCAAGACCACAACGGCTCAGTACAAAAAGCCCCGTTTTTCTTTGCAGCAGTAGAGTGGCGTTTATATGTACAACCAAAACCTTACAGTGCAATGCAATGGATGTCACCTGCTCTTTAGCATCCATCGCTTGCCTCATCCCACGAAGCAAGTGTTATCTCGAATCAACAACCAGTCCTACTCGAGAACTGGAATTGCTTCTGGCTTGCCGCCATCTTGGATCAGCCAGAGTATGCGAGTACAGCAGGCAAGACGATCTGGGCCTGGAGACTGGGGACCCGGATGCATTATTGACGAGGACAGGCGTCTTTGGGGACGGGGCATCCCATGACCTCCGGCCAGAGGCTCGACCCGACCTGGAAAAGCCTGCCTGGTGTGATGGCCCCAAGGAGAGAATCCGATCAATTTTTTATCGGGTCGCCCAGCTTCTCGCCCTAAATTCGAGTTACTTCCCTTGCATTCCACGTTTGTTCTCAGCTTGGGAGGACGCCTGCGAAATGTTTGTCGAACGTTTGTCCGGTGGAAGTTGTCTTCTCCACCGTCTTCGCTCGTTCGCATTCCGAGAGAGAAAACCATCTGTTACCGAGTTCCTATCTTCCCAGCGACTCGCTCAACGTCGGCTATTAGAGTCTGCGGTATCCCCCTTCATCAACGTTCTTAGTCTAATTTGCGGCCAGATACTACTTGTAATGGTGACCATGAATCAACATGTCACAACTATCTCACAGGCGCGTCGACCTCCTACATAGATACATCTGAGATAGGCTGGTTCTGGAATTTCCCAAACAGCAACTCGCCCGTCTACTTGGGCCGGATAGGCGGGGAACTTCTCGGTGACCAGCTTGGATGACACAGTGGCGAGGTGGCTGCGCCTTTATCATGCTGCCTCCCTGCAGGAGTAAACACTGCCCAGTCTTGTATCGGGGGCAAGCGAAGAGGGTAACGAGTGCAAGATACAGAGGGGTTCTGTGAGTTGTAATTCATCCTCCCCCACCATCAGTGTCAGCCTTTGCTGACAGCCCCTGCAGATAAGTGGAGGGCCCATCAGTACTGAGCGGCCGCTGACCAGCTGACCCAAACACTGTTCATTTGGCTATTAGGATCCACTGAGGAAGCAGATGGGGAGTTGAGTAATGTTTGCAGTTGGGTCACCTGGTTCTCCTTTGAAGTGAATCTAGAGCTGATAGCTCTGACAAGTCTTGTCTGGCTCAAGTCATGACACTGGGGCACTGCGGGATGGAAGCCAGACGGCGTGGCTGCACGGAGTGCACGCGCAGGATCCCCCTCTCCTTGTCTTGTGTGTGGCAGTCCTGCGCCACGGTGTACAAACAGTGTCAGTGTCGCTGGGCAAGGATGGACGACGCTGCTGTGCAGCAGTCAAAACATGATAGAAACAGGGTTGCATGAATGATTGAGTACACAAGATAGGATCACCTAATCTACTTGAAGCTCATCAGCTGTTGATGTAACTTGTGAAACAGATGACATGGTCACGATCATATAAAGAAGTTCAAGATTTAATACAGAACCGGACACTCTCTAAGAAATATACGTATATCTGCACAACATTATCGTTATTCATTGATTAATGTGTCCAATTTGGAAAGAATAGCTTGAAATGTAGTATCGTTTCTGCCTCTATACTCTACATAAACAAGGAAAGTCTATCCGTGATTTAGCTCAAGGCGGCAGAACGGGGAAAATTACACACACATAAATCTTAGCATGGATATATGGAATCACAACGTATACAACATTTTTATTATTATAAAGGCAGCTGATCTGGCAGGTGTAGCTGAAACCACACAGCTGGCACATACTGGCCGAAGTCCTTTCTGGACATGTAGGAATGGGCTGGTACTTGTACTGGTAACTGCTTTGTTGGTTCTCCTCCTTGGTCCCTATCAGCAACTTCAAGCCAAGTGACTTTCAAGAATTTCCACTGCACACACAACCCCTGCATAGAAGGAAACATTATCATCTCATCTTGCCCGTCCATCTCACAGCTACTGAGGTTGTTCCCACACCCCATCTGTCACCTTCAAGCGGCACCGGCATCGCGTATCGATGGACTGTGCGTATTGTAAACTCGCTCTGCCTTCATTACCATTGGGACACGCTCGAGCGGACACTTTCACCTTCATTTACACTTCGGAATTCGCTTGGCTTGACGCGATTGGGGCGAAGTAACATCTCTGATTGGAGATGAGATGTCTCGAGTCTCCCTCATGACTAGGGAAGACAGGTGAAGGTGAGTTTCGTCTCTTCTAAATCGTCAACTTCGCCGCTCCTGGGTGGCAGGGTGACAAGCCTTGAGGCCTGGGCCTCCCCCACCCCACCCCACCCATCACCCCCCATGGCTTGGGTGGGGTGGGTACGATTGTCCTCTCGCTGGCCAGGGTAGGAAATGATTGGTTTGGCCCTGCCTTCCTGTGTGTGTATCTAGCGACCCCATTGGTGTGTGGGACTGGAGTCTCTGTATTACAGTGCCAAGCAGGACTTAACGTCATTGTTTTCTGGCCTTTCTAGTTTGGGCTGAAGGTGGACTGTGTTCTCTGACTGTAGATACCGATGTTTGTTTGTCTTGTGGCCAGGGAGCATTAGTCTCTCTACCCTCCAGGGACAGCGTCTGTCCCCTATTATTTCTGGTTGTCTGCAAAGGTGGTGGCTCCATGTCTCTGTACGTCCAAACCCATTGTTCTTCAACTTGCCCTCACGTCCGTCGTGACAGACGCGACAGCTCTTCTCTCAGTGCCTGAGTTGAAGGTGATTGCACTTCTGCATGCCGGTCTCCAGCCGCAGAATGGTATCCCTTCCTCTGGCTGACCCGCGGTTGGAGAGAGACAGTTCTGCTGACGACCTCAATTACCAGACCTCGCTGTAGACGGGCTTTGTCTAGCGTGGTGTCGCTGATGCCTGGAGGCGGGGACGTGACGGCTGTGGTGCGTGTGTACTTCAGGCTCCCAGGGCTTCGCAGTCTGACCACGAGATCGTCTGCCACCCGTGGCAGCTTTGCTGACCCCAGCGTTTCATTAGCCGCCTCATTGTCGCCTCCCTCGCTGCTGTTCTCACCCCTGCTGGCTGACAGGACCGTGTGAAAGCCCCGATTTCCGGTTCTCGAGGCAATATTGATGAAGAACGATGAGGAGTTTGAGGC
This sequence comes from Theodoxus fluviatilis, assembly GCA_034096865.1. Classification (NCBI taxonomy): domain Eukaryota; kingdom Metazoa; phylum Mollusca; class Gastropoda; order Cycloneritida; family Neritidae; genus Theodoxus; species Theodoxus fluviatilis. Next base: position 34,906 of record JAWQFJ010001559.1, read on the forward strand.
GAATTGACTCTTGATGTGAATACGTGTACATGAATAATTGTACTCTTACAAATACGTACCACATTGCTTGTGGTCGTTTCTTTTGTCCCCTGAGTTAATTTTTTACTGTGGGTTGCCATTGCTACATTTTGCTGAGTACAAAATAATGATGCCTTCTTAATTTGCCCAATATTGGATTCTCGCTTGACTTCTTGCACCAATACGTGCGTCATCACCACAGTCAGCCAAGCAAAAGTATCTTTGATGTCCAGTAATTAGATCGGTGCCCCAGGAGAAGGTTCTTGAATGCACGAGGTTGACCTGTAGCTGGAGATGGCCAGCTATGATACTCTCCAGACAGCCGTCTCCCGTCAGAGGAAGCTCTCTTGAAGTCAAAAGAGGAGGGGGTTAAATCATCAGGCGAAGATCGCATTCAACATGGATCCCCTCCAAAATCCCATCCGGGGCAAGGCAGGAAGCGCCCCTGGTCTCCCCTGGGGTGGCCCCAACCCGCAACAGATCCCGCTCTTCCCGAGGGTCAAGCCTGCAGGTCAGCTGGCAGGGAAGTGGCGGGCAGCAGCGAGTTATTGGAGCGGTTATTAATCGTGGGGAGGTCCAGGGCCCAGCCTGACGGCCATTTGTCATCAGGTGGCAGCAAACAAAATGGCAGAATAAGGGTCCGGGCTTGCGGGCAAGCCAAGCAGGCAGGAGCTGGAGGAAAGGCGAGGGACTGACCTTTAGACCCTGCAGCTCATCTTGCTCGCCTCAAATCGTCCGGGGAGGATCATCGGCAAATAATTTCGGACGGGGGAAATGAATCTGCGGAAAGTTTCATCTATTTATGATTTATATTCCGCGGCCGAAGGGAGTTTGGCGTTTGGCTCCTTTTTTATCCGCTGGCCGCTTGGCTCTGCTGGAGTGCCTCATCTGTCATCGGTGATAGGCATTTTCATCTCCCTGCCAGCTTAGCTCCTCCAGGAGTTTGAATAATCCTTCTGCGAGAGACGAAGGATGATGGAGCGCTTGCTGAAGATCTATCAGCTAGACGTCTCAACCCAGTTAGCGGTCTTCTTTTCGGACCACACGTCCAGCTGTTGGCAGAAACCGCAGCGTTCCCAGTGAAATTTCTCTCTCGCTGCCGCGTGCTCCTTCGTACCTACAATGGAAGCTCCATCGCCTTGTAAGCGCTGACTGACATACGATCGCTGAATAAACGAAACGAGATCTGGAAATACTTCCTGCCGCCGTGACATAACCGTGCCCAACTGCTCTGCACCGGATGAAAGAGTCCTTTCTGGTAATGATGATTAATTTAGTGTGGAAACAGTGCTCAACACCCGATAGCGCATTCTGGGAGCCCCCGAGATTTACACAGGTGGTCGCTTGGGCAGGTTGACACTTGTCACTCGCGGCAGCGACGTTGTCCTCAGGTTTTTTGGGCAGATTTCCTTTCTCTGGTTCCTCTCCCTCACGATGACCCCCGCCCTGCCTCGCTTTGTGTCCTGGTTTAGCCCGGAAATGTATATCGATGCCATCGACAGTGTTTTGCAAACAAGGGCAGAAATAATACACCGCCCCATTGAAATCAATCAGGGACACAGCGCGGCGGATAACAAGTTTTGGGGTTTGCTCAAGGCTTGGGTGTTGTTGGGCACCGTCAGTGCAGAAGGGCAGAGAGGTTGGTCTATAGCTCTGGACTTGTCGGTCTTGGCTTGCTCAGTGTGTGTGCGTGTCTGTGTATGGCCCACCCGCTCCCACTACCAATAGTGTGGAAAAAAACATGCCCAGAAAGGGAAACTTGAGACAGTCGCTTTTAACATGATTGATGTAAACGAAGCACTGAAGTAGTGGTGGAAGAAAGGTGAGGTAGAGAAAGAATCATAAGTGTTTCTGAGGTAAGAAAGAAAAAGAGAGAGGGGGGGGAGGAGAAGCGGAGAGAGACAGAGAGAGACAGAGAGAGAGAGAGAGAGAGAGAGCGAGAGAGAGAGAGAGAGACACTCACAGAGAGAGAGAGAGTCAGACAGACAGAAACAGAGACAGAGACAGAGAGAGAGAGAGAGAGAGAGACAGAGAGAGAGAGAGAGAGAGAGAGAGAGAGAGATGCAGGCGGTGAGACTCTGAGACAAGCAGGAGCGGGCGAGGCCCGCGCTCGCCTGGTGGTGTGAGACGGAGCGTAAAAACGGATTTCCCTGATTTCACCTTCGAGAGGATCAGGAGTGCACACAGTCAACTATTGCGACGTGTTCACCCGCTCTCCTTGACAAGTCCGCACTTCGCTTTTTTGTCCAGGCTGGCTTAGCGCGTGGCGGCTTGTGCTCGAGTCAGTGAGAGCTTTGGACCACAGGCCCTAGCAGACTTTGTGGCAGGGAGAAGTCAGCCTCGCCTGATTGGGCCCGCTTGTCAGTCCCGGTCTGCTTCACATTCCTAAACAAATACAGACCAGGAGTCACGCTCAGCTGCCCGTGGGGCGAGGGCGTTAGCTTCACTCTGTTGACCGCGAACACGCAAGCCGAAGAGCGCTGCCTTCGTTTGGGGAAGAGCGATAAAACTGGCCCGGGGCTCACAGTAACTGCCGCCGGGACAGCGCGCGTTTTATGATGCATGCCGCCATGCTTTGCGGGACGTTGGGTGGGTGGCATCCATTTTTTTATGGAGCGAGTTCCCCACTGGGCACACCTGCCCGTCCGGAAAAGAATGTGGGATTATCGCCCCTAGGAGCTCTTCTGTTGTGGGGGTGGGAGAATCGGGCCGTCCCTCACTGTCTCTCCACCCGTCCCCCTTCAGCCGCTGTCTGATGTATGGGCACGGCCCCAGCATGCGTCCCTGTAGTCAGCCAAGTGTTTCACATCACGCCAGGCAGTCCCCTCCATCGCCACCCGAGCGCATCGCTCTGCCATTCTGTAGATCTCACCTCCACCCCTTTCGCGCCGCCCGAGTTTTGTGAAGGAGTGTTAGACTTATTGCAGGAGAGAACATGCACATGCTTGTTGATGGCTGTAGAGGTTTCATCTGGGGCTGCTGCATCTGTGGAGATGAATGAATATGAGAGAGAGAGAGAGAGAGAGAGAGAGAGAGAGGGAGAGAGAGAGAGGGAGAGGGAGAGAGAGAGAGGGAGAGGGAGGGAGAGAGAGAGAGAGAGAGAGAGAGAGAGAGAGAACTGAAATGAAATGAACATTATTTAGGCTATCTGCCCTCTGCATTTACATGCTGAACATGTTGAATAGGGTTCGTTCATATTGCGACACTACATTGTTTTAAGAAAGTATCGTCATCAAAACAATGCATTCAAACATCTATACAGTGGGATAGCGGTTCCTGTAAACAATTAGTGAATAACAGACTAGTGTGTACCCGGAATAAGCTTTGAGACACGTCTACCGTCTTGATTTGTGTTATGTAATTTGAAGTGTTTAGAATATAAACATTGCTAGAGATGTTGTCTCTCTCCCCCCCCCCCCCCCCTTTTCCCTCCAACAGTTTTGCATGCATTGTTGTACCTGGAATTTTTCTCTCTCTCTCTCTCTCTCTATATATATATATATATATATATATATATATATATATATATATATAGAGAGAGAGAGAGAGAGAGAGAGAGAGAGAGAGAGAGAGAGAGAGAGAGAGAGAGAGAGAGAGAGAGAGACCCCAACCCTGGCAGGAGATTAAGCTAGGCGATCAGTTCCATCCCATAAACTGTATACAGAGATATTCTCATCTGCACAAATTCGCCTCTCCTCGTTCTCTGTGGCGAGGGGCTTGGCTGGGCGGCCGGCAACTGGACCACCATTGACGCGGGTAATGAGCGACTTTTTTGGAAATTATCTCCCTTGCCGCCGCTTGGCGGCGCGTCGGCTCCAAGGGGCTTGGTTGGTACACAGGACAAGTTCTTTCGCTTAGATTAGACCTGAGTGTTCGAGGTTTTTTAATTGTTTTCTTGCTGTCGCTTTCAAATCTGTTCACAGTACTAGGCTGGCTGGTTTACTTAGATGTGATTTTTTTTAATGCGTGCTAGCTGATATTAGGTTTAGAGCTTGAATTTTCAATGATATTACGCTTACAACTCCAGTGTTCGAACCAATGAAAACCACGGAAAGAGATGGCCGTTTCGTTCCTTGCATCTCATTGGCCAGCTTGTAATGAGGTCAGCCTGATCACGCGCTGACCTCATGACAGTTGTAAGCGGAAAAAGCGAGTTGTAAGCGTAGATGTGATTTTTTTAATGCGTGCTAACTGATATTAGGTTTAAAGCTTGAATTTTCAATGATATTACGCTTACAACTCGCTTTTTCCGCTTACAACTGTCATGAGGTCAGCGCGTGATCAGGCTGACCTCATGACAAGCTGGCCAATGAGATGCAAGGAACGAAACGGCCATCTCTTTCCGTGGTTTTCATTGGTTCGAACACTGGAGTTGTAAGCGTAATATCATTGAAAATTCAAGCTCTAAACCTAATATCAGCTAGCACGCATTAAAAAAAATCACATCTAAGTAAACCAGCCAGCCTAGTACTGTGAACAGATTTGAAAGCGACAGCAAGAAAACAATTAAAAAACCTCGAACACTCAGGTCTAATCTAAGCGAAAGAACTTGTCCTGTGTACCAACCAAGCCCCTTGGAGCCGACGCGCCGCCAAGCGGCGGCAAGGGAGATAATTTCCAAAAAAGTCGCTCATTGGGAATTCTGGTTGAAAAGCGGTTCGACTCTGCCGGCCCAGTCTCCGCTATCAGTAATGGCTGCAGTCAGTTCTATGGCCATTAACCCTCACCCAGACAATGATGGACCCAGCTACCCCGACTCGGCGCTCTGGTGCCGAGGCTATTTCGACCCGCAGGATGTATTATCTTTAATATGCTGACTGAAATTTGCATTCCTGTTTCCGCTTATGTAGTCCCCATGCATAGATGTGTTCTCTTTCACCTTCACGTCCATCCATTCCCCCTGCTCACCCCCCACCCCACCCCCACCCCCCTTCTTCAACCTTTTCCTCCGCTAACCCCACCTAAGCCCAGTCCCGACATCCATTTTCAACCTACTCTCTTCCTATCTCGATTTATTTCTGCCCCCTGCTGTCTCGATAGCTTCGGTCAGCCAGTCCGTTTCACGGGCCTTCCTTTCTTGTCAAAGACGGGCCTTGTTTGAAACCTTCCATCTCACTTTCTGTGTTTTGTAACTGGGTGCAAAAGTGGCGCAATGCCCAGCAGGTGCAGAACACGTGTCACGAGCAGTCCGCTCTGATGTGCGGCTCGGGGTGAAACAGAAGCCAGGCCCGCACCACTTCCTGTTTTGTTTAGTGGCTCACCTGTACCGCGGCCCGCTCCCTGCACATTTTGCAGCCTGCAGAGGTCAGGAGAGAGACAATGAATGTGCGTTTGCCGGTCCTTTACAGTTCTTTCAGTGCTGAGACAGCGGTTTCATTGATTGAAATGAATTCAAATTATGGAGATACGTATTCCGCAGGTGGCTGCTGCTGTGAGCTCTTGATAGACTTGCAAGCTGTCTGCTAGAAGAAATGCTGTGGTATTATGACTCCATGGCAGCCACTTAACTCTTCAGAACAGTTGTAAATGTTAATGTGTGCAGCTTTGGCTGTTTGCAGATATGGGCCTCTGTGTTTGTGTGTGTGTGTGTGTGTGTGAGTGTGTGTGTGTGTGTGTGTGTGTGTGTGTGTGAGAGAGAGAGAGAGAGAGAGAGAGGGTGGAAGAATGAGAATGCGAGAAATAGAGATGGAGAGAAAGAGAAAGAGAAAGAAAGAGAGAGAGAGAGAGAGAGAGAGAGAGAGAGAGAGAGAACGAACTTCCGCAGGCCTGCACCTCAGATAGCGTCTGCTTGCACTACCGGTTTGCTCCTGGATGGTTGCGGAGGCGATGCACAAGTCATTGATTTTGGGATTGTCTCCCAATTTCACTCCACTATAGCGCGGCATCGCTGTGTCAACAAGCCAGAAGCGTCTGGTAAAGTGGAAGCTTTGGGTCGGCTCTGCAGAAGACAGCCACCAATTTGGGCGTTGAAAAAAAGGGGCGATAAAAGACGGTGGTTGAGGTGGCACCCACAGCGGCTACGATAAGTTGGACGCTAACTGTCGACGCTGGGCAACTGGGCAGGCCGTGATGCATTGCAGCGGTCTTCACTTCGAGGCTTTTGGTCGCTTGAAACATAAAGCACAGCTTCAATGATTGGAGAGAAGAGTCTTCTTGTTTGTAGGAAAGGGAGATTATATAGGAATCTCTCTCTCTCTCTCTCTCTCTCTCTCTCTCTCTCTCTCTCTCTCTCTCTCTCTCTCTCTCTCTCTCTCTCTCTCAAACAGAAACACACATATATATTTCATATGTAAACACGCACGCATGCAGAAAAACACGTACATCACAAACATACACACAACTATTCCATAGATGGGCTTAGACGTGATAAAAACATGCGTTGTGAATATGTTTCTACGTGCAATTTCCTGATTGCATATCCAATCTTGTCTTTGGTTCAGCAGGACACAACATGAGTCTTTATCATGCGAATCTGCAAACTACCTCCACCGCTCGCTCTTCTGGTCGTCATTTGCATAGAACCCTTGTGATCACCAATGTGCACTGCACTCGTCGTCCCCTGCGGAGCTGCCTGTCCGTGGGACTCCCGGTGTGGCGCGATCCGTTTCACCGAGAACGTCAGCCGGGGAACGGCCGCCGCCGACTGTCGCGCAGTTGGGCGCTATGCAAACGAGGGCAAAAGCTGTTCAATTATTTAAAGTTACGCCATTTGTCACGCCGTAATGGGCGACAGGGCCGGCGATCGGGGAGGACATGACAGTCCCATCCCATATGAGAGTCGTCCAGGGAGATGGATGGTCGGCAATGGATTTTTTGTTGGCCATGTCGATTTTTTCACGGCCCGGCCGTCTGTGTTTGGAGGCAAGGGGCCACCGTGTAGGAAGGAGTGTTTGACTGGGATGCGATCGAGATGGAGATGGAGACCCTTGTTGGCGGCAGGGGAGAGGGCTGACCTGATGGAGAATGGGACGAGGAGTTCCGACCACGCTCAGCGTTGCATCGCCATGAAAGGTTCTCAGATGGCCACCTCTTCCTGCAGTGTCTGTGCTTGACAAAGACAGTGCCATAAATAAAGGAATATCAATTTGGTTGGGAAGGGGAAGGTTGACCATGAATCCGAATGAATCATTTTCAGAAGGCATAAATCAGGCCGAGGAGATTGAGTCCGATCTGGTAGTTGCCCGAGGTGACTCCAGGGGAGGCGCTCCTCAGTCCTGGTGGGGATGGACGGCGGGAGGCGCTGTCCATGAATTAGCTCTGGACACGGTCCGAGCCACAAAGGCCAGTCGCCTCTGTTTGACTCGGCTGCTGGACACGGCCGCTTGATGACCGCCGTCTCGCCCGGGGGTCCTTTGTGGCTCTAATTGCAGCGGCCAGTGTTGAGATTGTGCCTGATGGGAGGGCGGGCAGGCGAATGGTCTGAAGAAGCCCGCCCCACCCTCCCCAACCCGTTATTACTGGGCGGTACCATGGCTAAGATGGAGCGGCCCCCTTGCTATGAGAGGGGGAGGAGGTAGGGTTTGTCCTGATCGTATTTAGCGTGGCGCTGATGGGTATAGCCTGGACATGCAGAGCTGGAGGTCTTTGAACCTGTCTCACCGGAGGAGCGGACCAGCGCTGTAGCCTCCACTAATTGCTCATGGCTTGACCTCCCACCGCCTCCACCGGATACAATCAATACAGGCAGTGCAGGGCAGCTTGACAGAGGACCTCCAGATCACGCCCTCGTCTATCTCCAGGCCTGGTCTGCTGGGTTAGTGCAAGTGTCTCAGGCTCGTCTGCCTCTTCCATCACTCCTCCCACCCAGCCCCGAGGCACCAGGAAGAGAACTTGAGGAACTGAATACCGAATGCACACCTTCGCTCTCGACTAATGTTTGCGTTTGTTTCTACCTTGCTGTAACTGTGTAGTCTGAATTTTCCATTCCACTGCGCGCCTCCCAGTATTAGCCATCATTAGGGCCGGGAATGTCTGGGTCACACCAAGCAGATGTGTTCTTGGCTCGAGGGGGTTGGGGTGGATCCAGGAGCCAGGCAGCTGCGCTTGTGTTTCTTCTCCCAGGCTGTTAAACCCAGCACGGATAGGTGAGGTGCAGCTCGCCCCGAAAATGATCGGCCCCCTCGGCAGCTGTTCATTAGAGGTTGTAGTAGGAAATGTTAAATGGCCAGAGTACTCTCGCCCGAACCTGTCTTCTTCCTGTGGCCCCAGAATGCATCGCAGCTGCACCCGAGGGGGATGAAAGCACGACTCGTGCCCAGCGCTCGACGCTGACTAAACGAGACGTACAAATTAGATAATGAGATTTCAGGCTAGCGTTTCCGTCCGCACTGCAAGCTCTCGGCAGGGACTGCGCCCTGCAATTCTTGTCGGAGATTCGAGAGGGCTGAGCGAACTTTTGCTCCGTTTTCTATCGCGACGACAAGAGGAATGTCAAGATGCTACTAGACCTTTCTCCGCAGCGATGTTGCAATGCTTCGTTAATTGTCTGCAGAACAGACCTTAGGGTCACGACACACTTGCTGTCAGTGACGAAAAAGAGGAAACGACGCCTATCTCGCGTAAACGGAATAAAAAGCCATGTTCATTATTTTTCAATTGCTTGGGGTATTAGTTTTCGTTAGGTAATAATAATAATAATAATAATAATAATAATAATAATAATGTGTGGATTTATATAGCGCCTTACCATGAGTTAAGACATGCTCAAGACGTATACATACACAACCATTACAATATACAATTACAATCAATCACCTCAAAGGTAACTTAATAAACTGAATAACATAGGAGTCAGACATTCACTTCAGATACACGGTTTACAAGGCTGCACTAAAGCCTTGCCTAGAAGACCATGCCGATAATTCACTTAACGTGCTTGCAGCTACATCGGTTTCACGAAAAATAGCGGCATATTTGGTTTGGAAAGGATTCGAACCCGCTACTTCGTAGGCAGGGTTGCTACCAGCGTTCGGGGGAGTTGGGCGCTGATTTATTTTGCTCTGCTGTTCGGAGGGAACAGGATAGCCGCAGCTGCATCGGTGTTTGGAGGAGTGAAGTCAGTTTGTCTTCTCCGCTCTCTCCCCCAACCCCCGAGACCCCCTTCCCTTTCACAAGGGTTGGGGCTTGGACGTGTGTGAGTGGGGCAGCAGTCTTCGTGCATTTGGAGACAATAAATCAAGGGCAGTATTTTCACAGTTGCGGGAGGAATGCCTGCTAGGGGAACCCTGCGCCCTGGCCCCACATTGCCGGAACTCTGGAGCAGACCAACAAAAGTGAAGGCTTCTCGAGAATCTGGACCCTCCCCTCAGATCTCCTCCGCCCTAAGTTGACCATTCCTTCTATCCATCCCCCCTCCCCCACCTCTCCTCCCTTCTCCCTCCCCCCCCTACCCCCCTCCCCCCCCCCCCTTTCCCCTCCTTTCTCCCTTTTCCCTCTGTCGCGGGAATGTCCCCACACGTCCTGTCAGGGCTGTCAGACGGAGCAACAGCCTGGCTTGATTTCGTCCCTTGCCCAGTCTTGCTGTGCCTGTCTGGTCTGGGCAGGGGGAAGGTCAGAGTGAACAATGATGGTGCCTGTGATGTGGTATTAGCGGCACTGATTGCTCGGCACGCGTGTCCTCCACGGTAATCGCTTCCCGAAATGCACGCATTCTCTCGAGGGAGCCGTAACAAGTAGCAGCTCTGCTCCTCCTGGGACGGGCGTCAAGAGAAATGCTCTCAGCTCCTGCCTTCCGCCGCTAAAAGCAAAGCGGGGTACGCCTCGAGCTTTCGGTTCCCTCTCAGATTCAGTTCGCGACGCCCGCTCTTCTTGTCCCACTCTATATCAAACGCGTGCCGACGTTTGAATTTGGACGAGATTGACAGCACGGCCTGGGCCGCGCTTGCGTTTGGTGGAGCTGTACTTTAATGACACCTACAGGGTTAATCCGCAGTCATCCGAGTCAACCCCTTGGGCGCTGGGTTCGGGCCAGACTGCGGTCCCTGCCCCAGGGGAGAGGGGATGGGGAGAGGGATTGCAGGACTGCAAGCAGCAGTGCAATCTGAGCGGCGCTGTGCATTTGCTTTCCGAGGCCTCTTTCCCCAGCCTAGTTCCCCACCTATTCCCCCTGCCTTAGTCCCCTAGCCTATTCCCCGAGCTCTCTCCTTGTGATGGATTCTGCAGCTGTACCAGTGCAGGCATTATCATTGTTGCCTTCAATCAGTGCATGGACATAGCCGTTATCGCATCGCGGAAAATTGAATTACAGGCTATGACGACGTATAGGAGGCCGGGTCTGATGAGGTCAGAGAACTCGATCAGGGAGCTACTCCTCGTGTGAGTGACTCGCTCTGCTCTCATCTAATAGGTTTTTCTATGTGTCTGCTCTCTCTCTCTCTCTATCTCTCTCTCTCTCTCTCTCTCTCTCTCTCTCTCTCTCTCTCTCTCTCTCTCTCTCTCTCTCTCTCTCTCTTTCTCATTCTCGTCTCACATTAGTAATGACAGGCCATGAACGAAAAAAACAACAGTTCCTCTGTTTTAAGTCTCCTTTCTCTCCAACAGATCCTCGATGTGAGGGTTACTTTTTTTGTCTTTTGAGGAGGAACAAACTGTTGATCTACTTCATCCTCTCCTATAGCGTGCATACGCCACGAAGACCAAAATGCTTGGTGTATGGGGGCGGTTGTCGTTTTTGTTGAAGTCGTCTGTCTCCTGTCTCCTGTCTGGGAGACGTGGAGGACCCTAACGCTGGCGGAGGGCTCTGGACGTCTTGCCGTGGCGGCTCTTCACTGACTCCTGCCGTGCTGAGTGCCACTGAGGGCTTGGAGGGGCTGTCCCCTCTACGTCCACTGTCGCCCCACCAGACAGCCACCCTTGTCTCCATCCTCAGTGATTCTCCATTCATAGAGCCAGCGTGGGGGACGAGTGTCATAGAGTTGGTTGGAGTGTGGGGTCTGGGTTTGGAGTGGTCTCGGATATTTTTGTATCGTCTCGCAGTCTTTTTGTTGTCTAAAATTTCTTCAGTTATGCATGTCTTCAAGGACATTTTTGACTTGTATTTGGGTTTTAGTCTCTGTGTGGTGTGATGTGATGTGATGTGATGTGGTGTGCTGTGTGTGTGTATGTATATGTGTGTGTGTGTGTGTGTGTGTGTGTGTGTGCGCGCGCGCGCGCGTGTGTGTGCTTGACTCATTGATCCGTGTGACATTTTTCTCTTGCCTTGTTAGCTGGCAGCCCCCCCCCCCCTCTCTCTCTCTCTCTCTCTCTCTCTCTCTCTCTCTCTCTCTCTCTCTCTCTCTCTCTCTCTCTCTCCATTTTCCAAGGGGAGGGAAGCACGGGTGCTTGGTTGCCTGGGTGCTGGCTGTGGGGAGGCAAGGCGGGGCCAGAGAAGGTATCCAGTGTCAAGTCGAAGCTGGGAAAGAGGTTTGGGATGGGAACCATGGCCAGGGTATCACTGTCTCCATGTCTCCCGCCTGACAAGCGCTTTGCCTGCTGCCCTGCACTTGCTCCATGCAGACGTCTTCCTCTGTCCCAGCCACGTCATCCAGCCAAGCCCTGTCCCGGCTCGGCCCGTCCGCGGCAGATCAGATTTAGCGGGCTGTGCTGTGCTGTGTTGTGTTGTGTTGTGTTGTGTTTTGCTGTGCTGTGCTGTACTGTGTTTTGTTGTGCTGTGTTGTGTTTTGCTGTGCTGTGTTGTGCTGAGTTTTGTTGTGCTGTGTTGTGTTGTGCTGTGTTGTGTTGTGCTGTGCTGTGCTGTGCTGTGCTGTGCTGTGTTGTGTTGTGCTGCGCTGCGCTGTGCTGTGTTGTGTTGTGTTGTGCTGTCATGTGCTGAGTTTAGTTGTGCTGTGTTGTGTTGTGTTGTGCTGTGTTGTGCTGTGCTGTGTTGTGCTGTGCTGTGTTATGTTGTGCTGTCTTGTGGTGTGCTGTGTTGTGCTGTGTTGTGCTGTGCTGTGTTGTCCTGTGCTGTGCTGTGTTTAGCCGTGCTGTGTTGTGCTGTGCTGCGTTGTGCTGTGCTGTGTTTAGCTGTGCTGTGCTGTGTTTAGCTGTGCTGTGTTGTGCTGTCCTGTGCTGTGCTGTGCTGTGCCTGCCCCTGCGTCTTGGGAAGGGAACCCGTGCTTCAGGGTAATCATTTTTCCCTTGAGCAATTTGGGGAATATACATGATCAATTAATCATCATGCTGTTTCGGTCCCGACGTTTGACATGTTTTCAAGTTGGTGTCTCCCCCCCACCCTCACCCCCCACCCCCCACCCCCTCTCCTTCCCTCTTGTTCCTTACACTCTGCTCTAGCTGTCTGCAACGTTTGAGGCAGACAGACGCCTATCTCCTTTCCCCATCTATGCGGCTGATTGCGACATTCCGCAGACAGGGTGGAATTATTTCGGTCGGCATTCCCCGTGACGACGTGTTCGTTACATAATGAATCATCTGTGTAACAATTCGTCATTTTTCATGGAGAGAGAGAGAGAGAGAGGTGGTCTCGTTCGTTCATTGTGTTTGCTGGCTGCGCTATCGGCATGACATCTAGATGAAGAGACTCACCTTGCTTGGGAGGCGCTCGCTTGGAATTGTCTTGGGGGAAGGGATTCTTCTCGCGTGGCTTCTCCTTTCCTCTGTAGACCCTCCTCCTGGGTAGGTGCAGGGACTGCAGCCCACATGGGCATGCCTGTGTCTTATCCGGCGACGTATCATAGGCGGATCGGATTGACGGATGGCAAGGCAAATGAAACCGACGGCACTGTTTGTTTGGCAAGAGCGAGACGCTGCGCTCTAATGAAGGAGGGCCGGGAGAACGGCAGCTCGCCACTGGCATCCTTGTTTGTGGGGTGATGAAATGAGACGGAAGGCAGAACACCTCCAGACCTCATCCCCAGTCTGTGCTGAACCCATCAGTGGAGAGAGAGAGAGAGAGAGAGACAGAGAGAGAGAGACAGAGACAGAGACAGAGACAGACAGACAGACAGATAGACAGCAGACAGACAGACAGACAGACAGACAGACAGATAGACAGACAGACAGAGGTCTCACACCAGGGGAGAGAGTGAGGGAGAGGTGCGGGTGGCGCATGCAGTCACAAAATGAAATGGACGAGCGCACATTTTACACAGGCGCACGTTTACGCGTGCGCGGGCACACACACACACACACACACACACACACACACACACACACACACACACACACACACACACACACACACACACACACAAAATCATGCATATGCACACACACTAATGCATACGCACACGCGCTCTCTCTCTATGTCTGTCTGTCTGTCTCTCTCTCTCTCTCTCTCTCTCTCTCTCTCTCTCTCTCTCTCTCTCTCTCTCTCTCTCTCTCTCTCTCTCTCTCTCTCTGTCTCTCTCTCTTGTCCACAGCGTTGCATGTAATTCTTATCTATGTGCATGGTGGAACTCAGCAGACTCCTATCGGCATTCAAATCTGGAACGAAAGAATTTGTCTGAGAATTCGCTCTGCACACAAAAGCACATCCTCGCCTTGCTAGGGATTCGCATGCCGCAGCTCGGGTCGTGTGAAAAATCGCTCAGTGCAGCGGGACCGATGCAGCTCCAGTGTCGCCCTGGTCGAGTCCGCTATCTGCTGGAGGAAACCACACCCGCTCACCGCCTTTTTATCTCCCCTTGCCTGCGCTTGAAACTTGTCGTGGGTCTTCCATGATGAGGTCCGCAGGGACACGGCATCCAATGAATCACTAGAAGTATCATTTGGAAGCATGCATCTTTCTAGGCACAGAACAGTCGCAGTTTTGAAGGAAATATTCTACGGTGCCTTCAGTAGGTTTTTACAGTCTCTTCCCCTTTTTTTTCGTCGTGTAACAGATTTGTTGATCGACATCTTGCGATGTCTCAGCTAATCAATTATTCAAGATGTTTCCACAAGAATGTTCCCTGGCAAAATGTTTTGCGAGAGCAGTTTCCGAGCAAGCCATACATCATTTCATCGGCGCTGGCGAGTATCACGTGCCCGTGTGAAAAACGAACGCGCTCGGTTTCGTACTGCCGCCCACCTACCCGTCACATACCAGACAAATGTCTCTAAGAGCTCCTGGATCGGGTGCGCTCTGTGACGAAGACGTGCCGCCCTTGTCCCTCGAGATCGCACGAGGTAGGTGGGCAGCTGTCGGCCATGCCACTGTTCCGTCGCTGTTTTGGCCGTGGCAGGGTGCCTATCTCCAGATGACCGGGCCAAATGGACATGGTGTAACTTTACACAGGGACGCTCGCCCCTCCCTCGCCCGTTTCCCCCTGGGGCTGTTGTCATTCCATTACTTCCCTCCCTACATGCGAAGTTCCCATGCCAGCCAAGGTATAAGACTGCCGTTATGGAGCTAGGCACCGAGAGAGCGTGCCGGGAAGTCCTGCCTGGCGCTTGTCTCGAGTTCTTCCCGCCATCGACGTCCAGGACCTCCAGGCACGCCAACACCGCCCAGGGCCGTGGAGTTCTCTCCTTCTCTCTTTACCCCCTCGCATTCCCCCGTTGCTCCTGGCACTGGTTCCGCGTGGCGAGGCCGACAAGACAGTGGCATGACAGATGAGGAAGTCAGCGCGTGTCTTCATTCTGTCGCGATTCTTTCTCGCCACTGTGAGGGACGAAAGGGAACGGGTGCTGATACCCCTTTCTTGCCATGGCGTCTTGCATCTGGCGGGAGGCGTTCTGGCCTGCAGGTGAGGCACCAGCCCTGCCGGAAGTGTCTGCCTCAGCCTCACCCCCTCGTTCCTCTCCTTCACTCCCCAATCCGCACCCCCCCCGGGCGGCTGGGTGGTCTACGACTTCACAGGAGCTATTTGAGCCTCACGCCCCAAAAGAGTAGAAACTGTTGGCAGGTGTAGCGAGTTTTACCCATGTGGATAAGTTTGTGAGTGGGATGGGATGGCGCCTCCCTCTCTGCGCTTCTCTCTCTTCTCTCTCTCTCTCTCTCTCTCTCTCTCTCTCTCTCTCTCTCTCTCTCTCTCTCTCTCTCTCTCTCTCTCTCTCTCTCTCTCTCTCTCTCTTTCCCGCACCCCCCTTGTAAAGCACATCCACCCTCATACATTCAAAAGGATATTTTCCATATCAAGGGAAACCCTGAATATTCACATAAACACCGAGGTCTACCATTTTGTCGCTTGAATGTCTACAAATGTCGCCCTGAGAGTCTTTGGCCTTGAACTGGAGGACGGACTGAGGGACGGCAAGGCAGGGGAAATGACAAGCATTAGCCAGACTGACGCGGACCCCGGGGATTTTTTTGCCTGTCCCTGTCGCCTGCCTGTCTTCCTAAAGCCCGTCTCCACGGCAACCAAGGAAGCGCTGCACGGGCTACTGACTGGCAGAGTGGACAGGGAAGAGAGAGAAAAAAGGGTGGTGGGGGGTGGTGAGGGGTTAGGGGAAAGAGGATAAAGAGGGAGGCGAGGGGTGCGTGTTTTTTCAAGGCGGTGGATCTTGTGTCAGTGTTGGTTTTCCGAACAGAGGCCTTATCAGTGCCGGAGCATCTGACCCTGACGTTCATTTCCATAGCTGATTAGGCTGCAGCCTGGAGAAAGGGCTAATCTGCTTTGTGGCGGATTCTGGCCGTGGCTGATGACGTCTGTTGGGAGCTGCCAGAGTGCACGTCTCCACGGAGTCCCCAGTCCCAGCTTTTTGTGGCTGCTGCTGTAACACTTCTAACTCCATTCCCATCCCTCCTTCATTCCTTCCTTCCTTCTTTCCTTCTGCAGGAGTGATGGATGGGAAGACATACATTTAAGAAATGTCAAAACAACGCCCAAAATTCGTTTTGTTGGCGAGAAGAGCGTTGAAGTGAGATATGTTTCGACTTGATTGATTTCGCACGCTTGTCGTTTGTCAAAGTCCCGGCTTGTCTTTCACTGGCTGCAACGACAGGCTTGCCGAAAAACTGTCCCAGGGAAGGAAGTAGGCACGCATTAGAGGAACAGAAGAACTGAAATGGGAAAAGCACAATATATATTTTTTTCACGATTGAGTGAGGTTTCGTTTCCAAGTTGCGGGCAGTGCGCAGGAGGATTGAGAGAGAAATTGTTTTATCCTTTCATCACGGGGCATCCTGCCAAGTGGGAGACGAGCCGTTTTCCTTACTTCTTCTTTGATGTTTGTTGTCCCTGTCTGCTCGGTGGCAGGCTTCGCTTGTCTTGGCCTCCGCAACAGCGACTCAGCCCCGCGTACAAGGCTTTCGCCTATAGTATACGACCTTTGTTTCATTCACAGATAGATCTGGGTCGCCTCCACCGCTTCACCGTTGAACCTCCTCTCTTTTGTAGTTTTCTCCCAAAATATAACGTTGTCGTACACAGACCGTCGTGCCGCGTCATGCGTGCGTTATTTCCCCAAGTTATGAACCGCTGCTGGTATTAGCACGGTTCAACCTCACGGGTAACGCTGTCATAACTCTGGAATGCTGCTGTATGATCTTGAACGAAAAGTTTGGACACCGCGTTACATGTAAGGCTTGATAAATAGGCACGGAGTAGGGGGTTGCATCGGCGGGCGGGCTGGAAGGTCACTGAATAAAGGAAGTCTAAACACACTGCAGGAGACGACAATCTCCGACAGGGGGAGGAGGGGTGGGTGGTTTTAGAGGTTGGTAATGGGTACAGAAAAGGTAAGGGGAGGTGTGGGGGTTGAGAAAGAGAAGGAGGGGTGGACGGGGGTTGTGTCTCACAGGGGGGCGTGGGCCCGAGGACAATGCATGGCTGCACTGCCCAGATTTCGAGGGGCGCGTTGTGCAGATGGGCGAGGTCCGCTCTTTGACCGTGGTCACTGGCGTGGCAACGGAGCCACCCCGCCGCTCCCCGCCACCTCTCAGCCCTGCCCTCCACGGCCTGCTGACCTAATGGTGGCCGACGGCCTGTATGCCCTGCGCCCTCAAGTGTTGACAACTTCTGCCCAGAACCCTTCATCGCCCTCTGTTTTTTTCCCCTGTCTCTTCCCGGGGGTCTCGCACTGCTGGCACGTGTAACCCCAGGGTCTCGTTGATTGAACTGGCAGTTCGTTACCTGGCTGACCGCGCTCATCTGCTAATGCCCAGTGCCTGTCTTGTTAAGAGTCCGCTCCGATCTCCAGTTCGGGAGTTGATGGCTGGAAAGTGGTCGTATGGGTCCGCGTCGTAACCAATCGGACGTCTTGTCGCACCCAGTGAGATGCCATGATCGAGTTAGCTCTCTCCGCACTTGTTTTCCGTTCCCTTTGTCCTGCTTTGTGTACGCGTGTCACTGGTCATTTGGACGCGCTTCGTACACACGCATTCAAGTGTACAGAGACGTGGTATAGCATACGCCCATAGCACACATACACAGTCGTGTTACATGAGTATGTAGGAGTCTTGTTTTAATTGTATAACTCATGTTTTTGAAAAGCAATGCTCCTTTCATCTGCTATGAATTATAATTAAGAGATGCATTCTCTGTTGAAATTATCCAAAGGTTGAAACGTTCGAGGATCAGTTTGGTTGACACAACGTACATCAACTGGCAGAACCGAGCTGGCGATGAGCAAAATCCCTTTTGTCGAGGTGTTACCTGTCCTGGGTGAAATGGAAAACTAGTGTTGTGTTGCGAAGATTCGGAGCAATCGATAGCAATGTGGAAAATTCTCGCCTCTGGCCCTGAGACTTTTGAGGGCGGCATCTTTTGATGACTGGGGGCAGGTCAATAATTTGTCGTCTGTGGCGTCGTGCGGCAGTGAAAGAACATTCCATTTCGTCATTTCGGCCAGGAAATTAGATTTGTAATTTCTCCTATCTGCTCGTCGTGACGGCTTTCCAAGTGGCGCAGTGTCCCCGGTGGAGAAGCTTATGGCGGTCCGGGGTTGATCCGCGCGGCTTTCCCGCTAGGTGTGAGAGGAAGGAAGTTGGTTATCGCCCTCAATTGGCTCCACCGGTTTTTTCTACCTTTTTTCCTACATTGCCAATCACCGAGGTTTGCGACTTTCAGTCTTTCTCTATCCAGGAGATCCCAACGGGTGATGGAAACTTGATTGACGTGCGATCGCAGTCGATGGTCCTAGATGAGAGTTCTCGCCTTGAACGGAACCTATGTTTGGCTCTTGAGAGCTCGCGGGCGAATGAATCATTCACACGAACCTTTGCAACTTTTGAATCGCAGGCAGTTGAAATGGCGTTCGATTTTTGTGCTGTCACGTCCAGAGTGGAAAGGAATCAGAAATGTTTGCCCAAGATCAATTACCTGTCGAGAGATGAATGCTCTTCGCGGTGACTTGCCGACCGGTTGTGAAAACGGCGGTTTGAGTATTGCTGGCGTATAATAAACATGCAGTTCATCGTTTTTCCTGCTGAGTATTGCATTTTCACGTGAGCTCATTCTTTATTCTGAAGCCTGCCACGTTTCTTCTGTGCGGTTGCTGAACTTGCCACGGCTTTCTCTCATTACAAACAGTATCCGTGTATAGCCGCACAATGCGTCCCCAATTAGGCATTGAGCAGCGATGAGCAGCACGCGAATAACCTCATTCTCCCCCTCCGCTTCCTCCTTGTCGTTCTCTCTTTGAACCTAGCTAGCGCCGGTGAAGTGTTGAGCCATTTTTCACCGAGGGCCGGTAATGAACTAGCCGCAGATTTTCCTCTGATTATCGGCTGAATGAAAAATTTAGGAGGCCGCCACCGCGGTTGCCCCGGGAAACCAGAGCGGCGAGAGTGGCGAGGCGGCCCCGTTGTGCGCAGTTCCTCCTCCCAGGGTCGCTATTGGGGGGAGACGTCTGGCTTTTCCTGCTGAAATATTAACAATTTCATTTGTTGAGGGGAACCTACGGAGGGAAGAAACGGGACTAATCACACAGACAATTGAGTCTGCGCGTGGGCTCTGCGGCTTCCTCCTGCTGGCCTGGCCCTGTGTGCCTGGCAAACACAGCCAGGCCTGGCCTCCAGATAAGCCATTCAGCTCTAGCATCGATCTTGGGCCGCTCATTGTGTCGCGCATTTTTATGCTCCCTCGCTTTGAGCCCCACGTTTTCATGCTCCCTCCACTGCAGCACGTTGTCCCTGTCGTCGCCATGCTCTCTTCTACCGAGAAACGTTGTTGCCTGGGTTTTCTACATACATATGTAGATCTCATTTGCTGTTGACACACAGACTCGTAGGTTTCTGCACTCTTTGTGCAGCTCAGACGCTACCTCTTTGGTTTCTGTGCTCCTTCTGTGAAGACATAGTCCCTTGTATTTCCATATTATTTATGTTGTGTTAACATTGACTTTTAGGTTTTCATGTCCCCTCTTGCAGTTGCCGACAACTTTGCAGGTTTTCATGCCCCACATGCACTTTAAACATTGTATTAAAGATGCCATGCTTCGCCGAAGACGAACGTATAGGGAAAATTTGATATTTTATATATATACATGTAGATGTGGTCAATGGCTGAGTTCTATCCGAGTCCCTGCGTTGTATTTCGCCTTGTTGATTGACGCTGAAAGGACAGTGTTGCAAATGGTTTTTTCTCAAGATGGAAATTGCCACTCTCGGCATGTCTGGCTGTGACGGTAAGGTCAAGGCGACGAGGGGACGTGTGTACATTTGAGCTTTTCAAAATGTTTTCGCACGCCGAAACTGTCAATCCAGTCCACAGTAAGTGACGAGAGACAAGGGTCATGGTTAGGTTGACGACATCCGGTTTGTGGTTTCTTCCGGTGTCTTTCTATACCCCAGTGTCCTACCGGCCCACACAAATATTAATTTGCCTAGGTTTTCAATAACTTCTGAGTCCGCGTGATGCATATTTAAACTGTCTTCATCTTATGCCTCTCTCTCTCTCTCTCTCTCTCTCTCTCTCTCTCTCTCACTCTTTGGGTCTCCCTACGCGATTCGTAAGAGGCGAATAACTAAAGACACAGTGACTTAATTTGCGTTTACTCTAAACTTTTCGTGTGATTTTCGAGCTTAATGGCCTTACATAACCTACAAAGATTGATAGGCCGTAAAACTTCATCCATCCATCCATCCATCTCCCTGTGAGTTCGGGGTAAGAATAGACCCACCGCGTCTCCCTACGCGATTCGTAAGAGGCGAATAACTGGGGACACCGTGACTTGATTTGCGTTTGCTCGATTCAAGCGATTGTCGTGCTTGATGGACTTACATAGCCTACAAAGGCTGATAGGCCGTAAAACTCAACCCATCCATCTCTCTCTCTCTTTCTCTCTCTTTCTCTCTCTCTCTCTCTCTCTCTCTCTCTCTCTCTCTCTCTCTCTCTCTCTCTCTCTGAGCGTCTGTGTGTGTGTGTGTGTTTGCGCGCGTGTATGCCCGTCGATTTTCCATCCACCTCTCTCTCTCTCTCTCTCTCTCTCTCTCTCTCTCTCTCTCTCTCTCTCTCTCTCTCTTCCCCCACAAAAGTTAGTTTGTAGTCCGGCTCTGACCGATGGCTCTATCATTCAGCCTCTACTTGCCGGCGGTCTTTTGTTGCTCATTGGCTTGCGGCGTGTTCCACATCAGCTGTCCTCTTAAATTCGTTGGTTCGGGACCTCATAAAGGGAGGGTAGTATGGTTGACCAGAGCTTTAGTGGGGTCACTCTCCAGCACCAACCGCAGTCCAGCCCATTCTCTGGCCTTATCTCTGTGTTTAGGACGTCGTATTTCATACGGTCCTTCAACAGATGCAAGCTTGGAAGGTTTACGATCTTGGGCCGTGCGCCTTTCAAGGACAGGTGACCTCTGGCTCTCTTGGGAGAATCTGCCGTGTTAATGGCAGACCGGACACGTTGTTGGGCACAGGTGTGCGTCATTACCTCTCTCCACTTTGCAGTTGCTGCATACGAACATCAGTTGTGTGCTGTTTCGCCGTTGTTCGTCGAACTTTAGTATTTCTCTTGAAATCTGAACGCGTTTTTTTTTTTGCTTGGCAAGGATCTGCTTCACTGCACAATAAACGTCGAGATAAACATATTTTGGCAATAGTTGTCAAAACACTGTTTGCTGCAGCTTGAAGTGATTTTCATTTTTAAAAGCATTACTCAATAATAAACGTTGTTGCTTGAGAGCGTTTGAAAACCGTTTACCGTGGTCTCTTGTGCTGGAATGGCCAGACACTACGACTCCCCGATGTGAATGCACTGCAAACGAACTAGCTGCATGTTTAGAATAAACACCGTTGATGACCACTCAACTTAGCCGCAGTTACACCCTCCTTAAAGGCCGCATGGCATCCTAGTTGCTGGGACGTCTCTACCTGGCTTTGTAGCATGCTGGCTGCCGTGGAGACGTTTACCCTATCTTTATGTGAGGTGGCCAGGTACGCATTTGGTACCGCTCGTCAGCCTGGAGTGTAGAGAGCCGGAGAGATGTCAGTCGTAAACGCCCTATCTGGGAAGTCTTGATGAGGCTGCTACTGCTGCTGCTCTTCCCACTCTCGGCAGCAGTTGTTCCCCTCACCGCGGTTCCTTGCAATACACTCCTGGCCCGCCTCCTCCGTGGGAACTTCCTAAGGTGTGCCCGCTAAAACTCCCGTCAATGGTTTTTTCCCCTTTACCGCGTCTAGGCTTTCAGCCTTTCCTAAGAAGTTATAAGCGGCGAGGATTTAGCGAAGAAGCATGGCAAAGTCCCCCAACAACCATATCGCCGTTCGACGATTTCAGTTCGCCTGTTCCAGGGGCGCTTACATCATGTTCGTTGGAGACGGGGTTTCTGATAAGGGACGTACGAATGAGTAATGAGTGAGATTTGTAGCCCGCTTCCGCTGTCTGGATCCCATCTCGACAACATTAGCTGACTGCGAAGGAGTTAACGCCGAGGTACGTCTGCGAAGCTAAAAAGAGATGGAGCAGCGAGATAGGAACCACAAAACAGTCTCGGCCCCAGAGCCTTACCGGGAAATACAAAGAAGGGGCATTTGTCTCTGGCACCGCGTTGGAGCTGTTCCGCTCTGTCGCAGTAAATCACGGCTGCTACATCTGCTGGAAACGTGCGGCGAGGCCCGAGTTGCCCTTGTTGTGCCATGTGGACCCTGCCTATAAAACTCCACTGAAAAAGGCTCGGCCTCGCATGCCGCTTTTTCTCCCCATCTGTAGCCTCCACGTGAGGAGGGGGCCAGGGTTTTTCTCCAGGGGCAGTAAACGCCCCGGCAGCCGCAATAGCAGCTGATGCCACCAAGAATTTCTGCGAGTCTGTCAGCTCTGAGTGTGCGATGCCATGGCGCGCCATTCGTCAACTTTCCCGTGACAATGTGTTCCTCTTCCACTGCTGTGCGCTCCAGTGATTTAGTCGCCCCAGATTTGAGTCCCGTCAGCACTCCAGGTGGCTCGCCTCAGCATCTCCAGCAAAAAGTGCATCTCTCTCTCTCTCTCTCTCTCTCTCTCTCTCTCTCTCTCTCTCTCTCTCTCTCTCTCTCTCTCTCCCTCTTGTGTGATGTTTTGCGGATTTCTCATTCAGAAGCTAGAAGTGTAATGTACTGTTTTGACAGTTTCTTTCTGTATTCTTAGTTGATGAATCTGGTCTTGTTCAACATTACTTCATTGTTTTATTGGCTACTATGATTATTATTATTATTTTAATACTACAAATGCACGCACAGCAAGACGCGATTTTGATTTGTGTACTCTCAAGGTTTGAGTATCGTCTGTGTGATGTTCAGTTTTCTCAAAGCCTGTAGGCAAAGCGTTTTCACCGTGTTGACCATCCGCGGGAGCAGTAATGGCCGTGCTGTGAGAACTGGACACGGCCGACCTGCATCTCTTAGAGCCTATCACTTTACACCTCAGTGCTGCACGATTAATCTGTCTTCAGTGGCTCCTTGCCCCCTTCTGACACTTCACTTACCCCCCACCCCCATCCCCCACCCCTCTCCACTTTCCTTGCTCCCAGATCCACCTGCCTCCACCTTCACGGCTCTTGACAGCAGTCATGGATCCCCAGCCGACCATTCCTTCAGCACTTTCATCTGGACGGCAGGAAGGAAGCACTGCCTTGGACTGGACCAAGGGTTTCCTCTTCCGCTCACGCCTACCCCTCCCCCTCCTCCTCTGCCCCTCACCCCTCCACCTCTCAGGACTGCCCTTACCCCATCCCTCTATGCCCACCACACCTCAACTCCCCGACCACCCCTCCCCCTCGCCTGCATCCACATCCAGGCCCTGGGGTTGAGAGGGAGCAGGAGGAGGACTCAAGCTGGGCGATCATGATAAATGAGTGTTGAGCCTGGACAGGGCAGTGGACTGCCTGCCGGGTTTGATGGCCGTAGGAGATGGACTGGCCTGCCTGCTGCTCAAGACAGCGAGGCCTTTCTTCTCTTCCTCTCCCCGGAATCGCCCTCCCTCCCCCACGATGAAGGTGTACAGAGGTGCTGGTTCAAGGTCTTTGTAGGAAACTGCTGTGTCGTTCAAAACATGGCTGAATTTCACACTGAAGAAACGCATCTTAACGAGCAATTTTCACGTCAAAACCTGCTAAATGGAGAAAATTGATTCGAAAATTGAATATCATCTGGAGCGGTAAACCGATTCCGGTGTGACATCGCCGATGGTAACTTCATCGCGCATGGTTCTGCGCATGCGTCAAAGCCGAAAGTGAGGCGTGTATCGCGCCTTGTTCAAAGGTGATGTGCCGCGAGACTTTAGATTTTGTGTTTTTCGGTCAATTAATGAACACATTGACCGAAAAACAAAATCTAAAGTCTCGCGGCACATCACCTTTTAAACAAGGCGCGATACACGCCTCACTTTCGGCTTTGACGCATGCGCAGAACCATGCGCGAGGAGTTACCATCGGCGATGTCACACCGGGTCTGTGGCTCTCCTGCCCATAAATCCCCCTTTGATTTTTGAGCCAAGCCATCTCAATCTCCACAGGGTGCCTTGTATCGCGGGGCGTTCCGTACCGCACGCAGATACACGTATCTCCTCTAAATGACCCATCACGAGCCTATCAACTCCCTCCACTTCCATACGTCCCTACCTGCCTCTCTCAGCGTCTCCAAACACTCCCTCCCCTCTCAGTTCTTCCTGGGCGTTGCTGGGCGGTCTGCGGAAAGAGCGGGGCCGGCCATTGGCTCGCCTCTGCGGGCGGGTCATCTGTCCGTCCGCGAGAGATAAGGGCCGCTACTGATTAGGCGGGGAGGTACAGCATGCTCGGTGCGCGGCAGGTACCCGCGAGCCTGTAAAGAGATCCAGGATAATGATGACTGTCCGAGGAGGCCTGGCGAGCCAATGCTGGCAGAGGCAAACTGAAGCTGTAGAGGTGTGCAGCTTAACTCTGCTTCTCCCACTCACCAGATCTACCCCATCGCTTTCTATCCACACTCAAATGCATCCCCCTCCCCCCTTTCCTCTCTTTCTCTGCTCACTAGCTCCAGCAAACCTGGGGTAGTTGGCCGTCAGCTGGCTCAGTTTGAGAAAGCCGAGCAGCTCGGCAGGCAGGAGGTCTTAAGCGTCTCTCCCTTCCTCCCTCCCTCGCCTGCCTGACTCGCTTTTTCCGGGCTGCCTATGTTTTTTTTCTACCCGACTCGTTTTCCTCCGGATGGCTGGCGGACGCTTCTGGAGAGGATATGGTCCGAACTTGTTTGCAGTGGACACCAGTGTACATCATTTCACGGACGAACAATCCGGGCAGCCAAATCTTGACAAGCTCCCGAGGCTGTTGCGACGGTGAACAGCATCCCTCGGCGGTTTAGCAGAATGAGTCATTAAGATCACCGTGTGTCCACGTACGGTGTGATGTAGCGCTTACTGCACCCGGGGATGACTTGAAATAACACAGACTTACGGAGAAAACTACCGGCGGCGAATCCCGTTGATGGGAGACGCAGAGATAAAACACTGTAAAGTGTGTGTCACATCCGCCTCGTCGGGCCCGTCGTAGCTGTCTCCTCCTCTCAATGCAAGCAGTGTAGCGCTTGTGGCCAGTGTTCGAGGCCTTGCCTGTGTGGCGACCTGGCCTCGACTCCCGCCCTCAAGGTTCGTTTTCTGTCGGTGGCTACTGCTGTTGGTCTCGCTTGCCTCTCGCTCCGTCTGTGAGGGAGACATCGAGGCCGCTCGCTCTTCCCTGTCAGATCAATGGTGAGCCCTCTGAAGGAGGCTGGAGAGAGGCGGCAGAGCCCCAACCAACAGGGCAACTCCTGGGTGCCGCGCCGAGAAGCGCGTGTTTGAAAACTCCGTGTTGACTCGAGGAGGCTGGCGACTCGCTCTCTGTTTACCTGGATGGAAACAGTGGCCCGTGGTCTGGGCTCGATCCTGCCCCGCTGTTCTCCGGTCCCTCCCCTCCCCGCCCCGCGGAACGACTAGGCCGGGCAGGAGCAGGCGGGGGAGGCAAGGGGAAAAGGGGCGGGGAAGCCTGCCTTTGCCTGCTTCCAGTCGGCGTGCCGCCTAGCTAGGGAGCGGACGTCCATCCAGCAGCCAGCAGAGCAGCCCCGCACAGCAGCCGAGCAAGGCCTGCCTCGCCTCGCCTCTCGGCCCACGTGCCCTGCCAGGGAGCGAGGAGTCGGGCTAGACGTGGGGAAGGGTTTAGTCGCTGGCCGTGCCTTTGTGAGCAGCCTGTGCCTAACAAGCTGGTCTTTGTTGGTCCGACGTCGCTGCTGGCGTGTGGCTGTTGTACAATAGCCACTGTGATCATTGGAGTACGGAGGATTTCCCCCTCGTGTGATCTACCAGCGAGAGCTAGTAGCGCAGCTCTGCTCCCCCCCTTGCACTATTCCCCGTCCCATAGCTCACCCCGCCTTTCGTGTGGAGTACGGAAAGAGAGATTGTTACCCGAGTCTTCTGTCTGGAGGATTAACTTTGTGTGTGGTGCGTCCACTGGGATCATACGCAGGATCATACGTGCACTTTGAAAGTCTTCTGACTGGATTGAAGCACGCCGTTGTGTACGGGAACCGCTTCCTAACAACAAAGCAAAGAGCCTGAAGCCTTCGAACCGTTATGCGCCTTTCTGTGCCTCTGTAGTGATGTGTTAGCAATGACAGGGTGTCGTGACACGGGAAAGAAGAGGATTTATATTGTCTTGCCTTGAAGGCCCCTGTGTGAGTGCAGTGCAGTGCCGCACAGTGCAGGGAGGCACTTCTCCATAGGCTGACCTGGCTGCCTGCAGTGTTGTGTAGCCTGTGCGTGTCGTCAGCATGCCTCGGAGGCCCGGGCTCAGATTCAGGGGAGACAACTCTTGCCACGGCTGCGGGCCCTAGCGAGCCTCTGGCTGCTGCCGCGCGCTGCTCACTGGAGCTGGCTTGTCGGTCTCCATGGGGGGTCGTCGTGAGTCAGTTTCCGTCAGGATGACCGCCTTGCCACGCATGCTGACCCCTGTCCACTCCCCCTTCCTCCTCCTCCTCTTCCTCTTCTTGCTTCTGGCCCTGCTGCTGCCTGGCAGCAGTCAGGCGGTGGAAGACAAAGGAAAAGAAGGCTCGACAGGTACTTGCTTCCATGGCAACCGATTCCTGTCTGTAACAGCTCTTGCCGCGTCTGCTGTGACTTGCTGTCGTGTTGCTGTAGGGACAGGAATGAATGACGTCGGTGTTTCTAGACGCGAGTAACTGAGGGGGGGGGGGGGGGGGGGGGGGGGGGGGGGGGGGGGGGGGAGAGAGAGAGAGAGAGAGAGAGAGAGAGAGAGAGAGAGAGAGAGAGAGAGAGAGAGAGAGAGAGAGAGAGATGGAAGGGGGGTGAGATAGAGAGACAGAGAGGAAGGAGAAACAAAAGGAAAGCAGTGTTACCGTTGGTTACGACCATTTTCCCAATTGTACTTTTCAAAGATATAATAACTGCGAATTTAGTTCACAGGATCATTTTATCGAAACGCATTTTGTGTGTTTGGTTACACTTGTCGCCACTGGAAAACCTGAGTAACTTATTTTTTGATTACGCAAAATCTCTTGCTCACTTATCACTGGGATAGACCAGTGTATTATCACGCCTGGTCGCTAGCATCGACATTGTTCATTCACTGTAGTAATTTCACTTTCGTAAAATGATTATAATCACCTTCGCCCCGTGGAAAATCATTACACTAGGTCCGAATACAGTTAAAATATAATTAATATAATATAATATAATATAATATAATATAATATAATATAATATAATATAATATAATATAATATAATATAATATAATATAATATAATATAATATAATATAATATAATATAATATAATATAATATAATATAATATAATATATGTAATTAAACAAAAATGAATCCCCTGAAAATGAAGTGACTCAGGCCGTATGCTGTACTGAACTTTCTGTCATGTTGTACTTATCCGGGTTCTCCATTCCATTCCATCTCTGCAGACTTCCTGGCTCCTGTCATCGGCAGCAGTGACCCTCTGGCGCAGGGTCTGCCAGTCTTCCAGGAGGAACCTCTGGACAACTACTACGTGGTCAAAAGCAAGCCAGTGACCATCACGTGCAAGGCCACCCCCGCCATCCTCATCTCCTTCAACTGCGCGGGAACCAGGGTGGAACGCAGTCGCCAGCAGAACTTCGAACTTGTGTCCACTGTGACGGGCGTGAAGACTTTGAGCTCCAGCATCATCGTGACCAGGGAGGAGGTGGAGGAGTACTATGGAGGGGGATACTGGTGCGAGTGCGAAGCCTGGAACACGGTACCTGGCTCCAGCGAACCCGTGTCTGTCAAGAGCAAGCGAGGCCTGGTGGAAGTAGCAAGTGAGTACTTTTGAAGTTGTTTGGTGCGTGTGTGTGTGTGCGTGTGTGTGTGTGTGTGTGTGTGTGTGTGTGTGTGTGTGTGTGTGTGTGTGTGTGTGTGTGTGTATGTGTGTGTATGTGTGTGTTGTGTGTGTGTGTGGTGTGTGTGGTGGTGTGTGTGTGATAGTCAGTGTGTGTGTGTGTGTGTGTGAGTGCGTGTGAGAGTGAGTGAGTAGGTGTGTGTGATAGTGAGTGTGTGTGTGTGTGTGTGTGTGTGTGTGTGTGTGTGTGTGTGTGTGTGTGTGTGTGTGAATGAGTAAAATAGGGTGTTAATATGAGAGAGAGAGAGAGAGAGAGAGAGAGAGAGAGAGAGAGAGAGAGAGAGAGAACGTTTTTGTGCACACTTAATGCGTTTTGTGTCACTTTGCGTGCGTGTGTGTGTGTGTGTGTGTGTGTGTGTGTGTGTGAGAGAGAGAGAGAGAGAGAGAGAGAGAGAGAGAGAGAGAGAGAGAGAGAGAAAACAAGCGAGGTTCACGAGAGATACAGATATATACAGTAGATGGCTCATTTCCGACGGCAAAGATGAGATCTAAACCACCACCACTCTCTCTCTCTCTCTCTCTCTCTCTCTCTCTCTCTCTCTCTCTCTCTCTCTCTCTCTCTCTCTCGCCCCCTCCCTCCCTGCCCCTCTCCCTACCTTCTTCCCGCCTTCGTGAACTTTCTACTTCATTATGCACTCAGCCACTCCTTGATCCTATTCATCATCGTTCATCCTATTGACGTGCCGTGCTCTCCCTGCTCCCCGGCAACCCTTGACCTTACAGTGAATGCACTAATTCCCTCATAAGCACCTTTCCCATAAACTGGCACTACACCGCCGTAGATGACAGGTGAACCTTGGCATTGACTTAGTAATACCTTGGACAACGTTAGAGGAAACGGAACGAGTAGCTTTCTTTAGGTTGAATGCATTTATGCATGGCAGACATAATTAGTACGTGTGGTTGTCAGCCGCCACTCAGTATATAGGGGAAATACCAGGTACCCACTACCTGTACAAGTACACGGAAGGTTGAAGATGAAGGCGATGAAGAAATGTGAAAGAGACGGTCTGACGGAGAAGAAGCGTTGGTGTACGTGAAAGCGTTATATTATACTATACATGCAGGAAGAGAGGATAAAGACCAGCCTTGTACACTGTAGATGCATAGGAATAAAAATTACATGGAGAAGTGCAAAGAGTGTAGTATTCATTCGTATTTTTGTTGACGCATTCTAGCCTCTGACTGTATTAAGCATATTTATGGCGGTCTAATACCTGAATCTCACATAAGCTGAGTATCTATTCATCTTTCATCTGTCCGTCCGTCCATCCAACCGTCCTCTGTCTACCGCCCACCCCACCCCCTTTCTCCGGCTCTGTGTGTGTTTGTCCGTCTCTCTCTCTCTCTCTCTCTCTCTCTCTCTCTCTCTCTCTCTCTCTCTCTCGCCATCTCTCTCTCTATCTCTCCCTCTATCTCTCCCCCTCCCGCCCTCCGTCCCTTTCCCTCCCTCTGTTCGTCCTTATGTCCGTCCGTCCGTCTGTCCGTCCGTCTATCCGTCCATCCATCTGACTGTCTCTCTCTTTCTGTCTCTTTCTGTCTCTCTCTCTCTGTATCTCTCTCTCTCTCTCTCTCTCGCTCGCTCGCTCGCTATCTCTCTCTCTCTTGCTCGCTCGCTCGCTAGCTCACTTCCCTTTCATGCACGTACACGCGCGCTCACGCACGCACGCACACACACACGCGTACATACAAACCACACATGCAAATACACGAGCAATGTGTTCTCAGTTCTGGCTTTGTTTCTTCAGCCGCGGCCTCCATTCAAATCCTGATTTCATTTCTCGTCCCTGTCACCGATTTCTTTCTCCGTGCTCATCTCTCTGGCTCTCAGTTGTCTCTGGCTCTCAGTTGTCTCTCGCTCGCTATCGTCCGCTCTGTCTTGTTTCGCGGCGGGGTTTCTGAATTAATCCTGAACGCAGAAAAAGGGGGAAGTAAAAGATATGGATTGTGCTATCGCGGACATGAAAGAAAAAATAGAAAAAGGAACCACAAGATATAGATTGTGCTTTTCTGGCTGTGTCGGGAACACTGCCTGCGTGGGTCTGCGTGGGAAAACACGGGATTTCATATCCCATTCTCCTGGGATGGAGGACATGTGTTGTTATGATGGTTTCGTGGAAAAACACAAACCCCCTTGTTGACATAAAGGCACAAAGCAGTCGTTGCATCCGTTCTTTATCGGGACAGGTTCACGGCGCGGTGCTGAACACGTGTCAAATATTTTCACACTAAATACCGAGGGCCAGTCGGATCACCCCCCCTCTGCGCGTCCGGTGGATTGTGCTTGGGAGGCGGTCCGTTTGTGCTTGAGAGTGCAGTGGACTCGTAGGTTCCTGTCCAAACGAAGCACGCTTCCGTCGGAGATGGGTTTCCGTGGTTCCTTGACTGGGAATTAGCATCCTCTAAGAGTACCGGGCCTGAGGCATGTTGTGGTAGATGCTTTGATTTCCACCACTTCACCGGGACTTCGTGCGGACAGGGCCGTACCTGAAAATACTCCCTCTGTGTTCAGGTAATGGTATTTTGATAAGGCCAGAGGTGCAGGCGGGTGGCGAGGGAGAAAAACAGCTGGCCGAGAAAAGGCAAGCCTGAAAGTGTCAGTCTCTCCTCCATTGTGCCATCCAACAAGACGAGATGGGATCGCCCCCTGCTCGACGTTTGTTCGCCAGCAGTCGCTTTCTGGTGCTGACACTGTGTTGTTTCGCTTCTTAGCCGCGTCCTGGAACAGAATCCTGCAATATGTGCACCCCGTAAGCTCCAGGCGCGTCGATCGATCGAAAGCGATCGATGAGTGGACAAAGGGCCTCGGGTCGATCGTCAAGAAGCCAATCACTTAGAAAAACATTTGTCACTCGAGAGAGCACTGCATTAATAGGCCGGCAGAAATATTAGTGCGCAGCCTGAGCTATCGGCTCGGAACACCCGTAATGCTTTTGATCTTTCGCCTTCTGCGTGCGCTGTGCACGCACGCATGCACCGGCATGCAGACTGTGTCGGAATGCCAAGCCCTGGCAGTGCCACAGAAATGGTCAGGTACTCCAGGAATCACATTTTGTTCTTTCCCATTAAAAACAGTGAAGGAAAGCTCAGTAGCAGAGATAGATTAATAGTAAAAGCTTAAGCACGAACTCGCGTATCACCGAGGAAACTCATCTCGCAGCAGAACCCCGGATGACTCTCATTGATTTATGGAAATAAAATTGCAAAGTTGGAGTCGGAATTCTAATGTCACTTCCTCTGCAAATGCACTTCGGAGCGAAAAAGCAGCAGGAAGGAGGATGAGAGCAATGGAGTGTCCACTGTAGCGGGATCGATGTCAGGGAGCGCAGCGTGAGAGCGTTGCGTGAGGCCAGCGCCAAGACCGATTCCTGGGCTTGCAGTGCACGACAGCCGTGTCCAGTGGCGCCCTCAGCACCGTGCCTCTCCTTCCAACAGACTGCCCGTGTCTGCCTACAGCAACCATGAACCTGCAACCCCCCTGTATCCCTCACCAGCTTCCTTCTGCAGCTGTCTTGACTCCTCACAGAACTACGTCCTGTGCGTGTAGCCCTCTGCTCTACACCAATGACTCGACATCCTGTCAACTCGGCAGTGCCACTCCTATCCATTTATCCCCCATCGCTCACTTCGCTTTTTTCATCCGTGTTCTTTCTTTCAAAACCCGCGTCAGCTTATCAAAACGTTGTCCTTGGCACGCGCACGAGTATACATGCATGTTAAACACACGTACACACAAGTGCACGAACAAGCACACTCTCGTGCGCGCACGCACGTACGCGAGCACACTCTACAGTACAGCCTGTAATATTTGTCTCTAATGCACCTGCACTCGTCTGCAATTCCTCGCTCGCTTCTTTGCCTCTCCTCCCTCTTCTCTCCATCTGTCCTGTATCTCTCTCTCTCTCTCTCTCTCTCTCTCTCTCTCTCACTCACACACACACACACTCTCTCTCTCTCTCTCTCTCTCTCTCTCTCTCTCTCTCTCTCTCTCTCTCTCTCTCTCTCTCTCTCTCTCTCTCTCTCTCTCTCTCTCCGTGCATCTTGGAATAAAGATCGAGGGGAGGGGGTCGAGATAGCCCGGACCCCCTAGGGTGTAGAGCCTTCCCGGGGTGGTTCCAAGCGAAAGCCCATGCAGGTCTTTGATCTTGTAGTTCGCTGGGCAGAGCGCTTTCTCACCAGACCTTGGAGCTCTGTCGTTGACGTCACGGCACGCCAGAGCGCAGCACAACACTGCTGGGAAGGGGTCCGAGTTTTCATACAGGGAACGCCTGCAGGCTCAGATTCTTGCAACAATGCAGGCTCCAGGCGATAGAGTAGCGAGACAGCTCCCGCTGCAGACATCGTGTTGATGCAGTCTTCCCTCCATCTGACGCGTCCCCGACAGCTTCCCATTCAAACCGCCGAGAGATGACGGTCCCGAGTTTTTATTTTGGGACGGGGAATAAGTTCAATGCCAGACCCGCCAGAGACGAATCGCCTGCGATCTCACATTGCCTGCAGGGAGAGTTTTCAAACACACCTCCTCGCTTTCGGACGTAGCTCCGTCGGGGAGGGGAAGCAGGGGCCGTGGATTGTTGGAAGTGACACGCGCGCAGGAGCTCCAGAACCGCTGCCAGATTCAGAGCCGGCTCCGAAGTGCATGCGCAAGTCGGGGATCAAGTGTCATATTTTCGAAAGGCAATATTGGTGGCTAGGAAAGCAATCATGGGAAAAACACCTGTCGGTTTTGTAATGGGGGATACAAGCCATGCATCTGGCTCGCCGCGCCCGATGTGCTCAGCGGAGCTGGTCTGGCTGGGCCTGGCGTTAGGGCGGGCACTTGCATGTCCTGGCTCCTGTGTGGGCGAGCGTGTTGTTTGTGGAGGCTGGAGTTGTTGCATGGTGGGTTTGCAGTTCCATAGTCACTGAGGATGCCCACAGCAGTATGGCGAGACATGGTTATATAAAAAATACAGGCTTTGATAGACTGACTAAAGGAAAACATGGCCGCATTATTTGTTCTTCAAAAGTTAAAGCTGCGGACACTTTCGTTATCTAGAATATGTTAACCTTGACGGTACTTTGCAATAACCACGCGCAAGTGAGAGTTCGGCAGCTTAAAATGCATACGAGTTGTTGCGGTAAGGTATTGATACGCGTGATATAGATGTAGGTGTGATACTAAATGTATTAAGGTGCAGGTAACGATGTTTTGAAAGACAACATGCAGGCCTTCAAAAGCTCTTATGATACTGCATAGGTGTATAGGCTTAATGGATACTCGATGCATGTTGATGCAGCTGTAAGACGGTTTAAAAAGTGTTGGTGCAATCTGCACTAGACGCTTGAGATTATTATGCTTGTGGGAATGTATATGTATCGAGGCAATGCATGCTCTATAACTAGCGAATGCGTGAATACAGACAGGGTTAACGTTCCTGTGTGCGAAGGCGGAAGATACACAGGTAGGGAGGGATGTATGCAGGTAACACGGGAAGGGGGCCTGGTACGTGTAGGTGGAACTATTTACGTACCCCGTGCCAGGAACGTAGGTGTTGACGGGTGAAAGTGGGTGGGTGGAGCTGTCTACAGACGGGCAATGGAGAGGCGTACCTGGCTGCAGGCGATGCCGCTGTCGGTGCAGTCTGGCGGAGCTGGGGTTGCAGGTGAGGTGGAGGGCTCCTTCGTCACGCTCCATCACCCGCCTCTCTCAGCCTGCGTCCCTGATCTCTCCCGAGACGCAAGTCTGAGAGGTGCATCTCCTCTGCCGCCATTACTTCCTCGTTGGCAAGATGCTTGCAGCCCTTGGTCTATGCTCTCCTAATCGTCGGAGAAGACAGGCGAGGTGGGCTTTTTTTGGAAGGCTTCTCAATCTCGCACACAATCCCCATCTCTGGTTTGCATGATCGCACGATGATGCTCCCGCCTTGCCTCGTGGAGAAGGCATTCAGCGTTCTTTATCATCTTGCCCAGCCTGGTTTGTCGGCGTCGATGGGGAGTTGCTGCAGTACAGCTGCAACTGCAGCCCCGGAACTGCTTTTTCTCGTATGCAAACAGATTAACGCGGTCAAAAAGCCTCCTCAGCTCCGTGCTTCTCGAGAGCGAGAGAGCTTCTGCACGTGCGAGCGGGATGTTAGAACTGCTTGAGATGACGGATAAGTTGTTCTAGTCGTTTTCTGAAGAAAGCCCGTTTGGATTAGGCCGCGGCAGAGTGTTATTCTGTGAGTTTGTCAAGTGTTCGTCTCTCCACGCTCCCGCGTCAGTGTACACGGACTGACTTATCCATTGACTTGATGTGTTATTCCGTGTCTCAATTATCCAACCACTCATGACAGGCGATCTATCAATGTCCCAAGTGGTGGACCACGATCAACAAACTAAATAGTATCGCATTGCATTCTTGCTGTGTGTTTCCTTCTCTCTTTTTAACGTTTTTTTTAAGACAATGTATTTATCTGGCAATACCTGAAAAACAGCCTTCCTAACAAGAACGTGAATCGTATGTAGCGAAAAACGCCTGGAGGTGCAGGGGTAGCTCATGGGGCAGCTTTGCACGTGCCTCTCCATTTCTCGGGCCGCGGAGATGTCGGTCTGCGTATCTGTCTACCTTCCTCTCAGTCGGGGCCCTGCGGCAGGCGGGCTGTCCTGACCATCACTTGCTCACGCCTCGTTACAGTGACCGCTTCGCCTCCCCACCTCTCGCATCTTGTTCAGGTTTTCTTGCCAGCGCTGCTCGTCGAGAAATGTCTGTTTCTTCGTAGCTTAGTTCTGCCCACCACCCACCCACCCGTCGCCGCTCTCTCTCTCTCTCTCTCTCTCTCTCTCTCTCTCTCTCTCTCTCTCTCTCTCTCTCTCTCTCTCTCTCTCTCTCTCTCTCTCTACGCGTGTTGGGAAGTATCTTAATCAAATCGAGATATTTGTAATCTCCATCACAACTGTTTGTCTTCAAATCGGAATGATTTCAAGGGTCGGGTTTCGCCATCTCGAGATGTTATCATGCATGCACATCGTCAGCGACCCAGAAAGTCACGGGGCCGGAACCAAGTACCGCACCATACACTTTCCTCCCAAGCATGCATGCGAGATGAAAGCGCCCATCGTGCCTCTCCTCCTCTCCCCTTATTGCCTCTGCCTGTTTCTTGCATCGCGCAGCTGGCTGCGCTGACCAGAGGGACAGACTGCATGGTTTTCTCGTTCCTGCAGCTGCACGTGCTGTTCGTGCTGGTTCCCCGGCTTTCCCCCTGTCTCTCTCCCACCGCTCTTTTCCTCTCGCTCCCATCGTCCACGCACCGTTTCTCTGTCTGGAAATATGTCGGAAGTTGCTGGTTTCCAGATTTTACCCCCCTCTCTCTGTCTCTCCGAGATGGATGATGCCAGCAGTGAAGAATGCATTCACCTCTTCTGGCTTTCATCATGGCTGGTTCTCTCGTTTGCACTA
>JAWQFJ010001559.1:75000-100409 GCA_034096865.1 Theodoxus fluviatilis
TATCCCTACAATTGGCAGAGGAAGCTCACCCGTGTAACTGCCTTGATTCCCTCGCCTCGTCGTCCTTTTTTCCCTCGCACTGGAAACGCTGCTGGCGTCAGGGGCAGCATTGGACTGCAGGGAGGAAATCAGACGCGATAAGGAATCGTCTCTCTTCGCCAAGCGTTTCTTTTTGAGTTTTTTCCTAATTGTTGGTTTATTTTTTTCCTGCTGCGTCTCGCTCTCTCTGGCCGAGACGGATATTGCAAAATGAAAAGAAACCCTGAAATGAGATTGCTCAAGAAGCGAAGATAATCTCCGGAGAGATTACCGCAGGGGGTTTGGGTGGGGTGGGGGCGGGGGGTGTCGTGGGTTGGCATGGGACTGAGAGCCAGGCAGGTGGGGAGGGGTGCAGGAATGGAAAGCCTGCAGGAATCGCTGGGCGGATCTGTGTCAGACCCTCTCATCCCGCCTGCGTTTGTTCCCGCCTCTACTTAACCATATTAACTTCGGGTTTGTTTCCAGGAACAAATCGATCGCATGGGAGATCGCCCTCTGATCTGCGTTGCCTCCTGCCGGCTTGCAGCGTGCCTTAGTGCTAAACCCACCCCTCCTCCTCCCCCTTCACCCCCCTTGCCCAATCCTCCACCCTCTTCCTCCTCCATTACCTACCCCCAACCTCCTCCTCCCCCCTTCCTTCCCTCACTCCCCCACCCAATCCGCCTTCGATTTCTTACCAACCTCTGAACTGCTCTGTACTTCATTGTCCATCCCCTATCGCCCCACTTCCCTCACCCCAGCCTCCCCTGATCATTCACGCCTTCCCCACGATTTCTAATTGATTCGCGGGTGCGGTGCTCGGGGGAGAAGCTAATGGGATGTTTATGTAGGTACGTGGCGGAGACCCTCACCTCTCTCGGGAATAGGGGAAAGTGAGAGGGTGAACAGTCAGTCCCAGGAAAATCAATGCCACTGCGGACTGGCACCGCCTCTGCTCGCTCTGTGGTGCCACTTCTGGACGGGGCTGGGGAAGGAAGAAGATGGGGGTGGGGGTGGTTAGGGGTGGAGGTGGGTTGGGGACGGATGTGTTGGTTGGGATGGATTGAGTGGAGGTTGTGATGGGTGACTGTGGTGCGTGTGGCAGAGAAGGGGGTATTTGCAGAATTTTAAAAGTGGGATTGTACGTCCTGGATGTTAACCCAAGATTGACAAAGCAATGTGCAGAAAAACGGAAAAGTTTTTTCGTTAGTGTCAGGAATGTGGGAGGGAAGAACAGCAAGGAGAGGGGAGGGGAGGGGAGGGGAGGGGAGGGGAGGGGAGGGGGTCTGGAGTGGGGAAGACGTTTCCCTTGTGGATGGAGACCGTAGTCACGATCCCACAGCTAATTCAATGGCCGCTTGATCCGATGTCGGTCTGGCACATCTTGGGCGAGCTGAGGGCTGCCTTGACTGGAGCTGTCTGTCTGTAGAGGGCTCTCTCCCGGGAATGTCAGTCCCTGCATCTCTGCCCCTCTGCTACTTCACACTCCCTCCCTGGAGCGCGATATCGTGAACACCCCACACCTCTTTCCCTGACCGACTGTTCCCACTTCCCCTCTCACACCCACATGCCAATTTTGGCGACCACCACGTTTTTGTACGTCATGTATCAGTGTGCCACCCGATCATATCCACACACACACACACACACACACACACACACACACACACACACACACATACATACACACACACACACACACATACATACATACACACACACGCACACACCAGCCTATACAAACACACACACACCGGCCTACACACACACACACACACACACACACACACACACCAGCCTACACACACACACACACACACTGTTACGACCCCACTCAGTCCTCTTATAAATACTGTGGCTCTTCTTGTTGTCTAGGGGTTAGGATATGGGGGTGCCATAACAAAGTTCATGTCACTGTTGTTAAGAACAGACTGAAAACAACAGATACCAAATTCATGAGGAGAAACGTTTCTGAATTCAACGGATTTTACTAATTTATAATTTATCAGTGTAAAGAAAATGGTCTAATCAATTGTATCTAAGATTATCAGCCAGCCAGCCTATAATTGAAAGGTGACACCTATCTGGTTAGGATCCAGTAACACCCACGACGTCCAGATGGTACTGTCCGTTGACGCCCGTTATCCAACAGTTCTCTCCATTTACGAGGGGTGGGCCTGGTTTCAAACACGTCTGGATCGTTGAGGATGACGGTAGTATTAGCAGGTCACGCTCCCACCACAGAGAAGTGAGAACGGCATCTGGGTCCAAAACTGTAGAGGTACAGGGCACATGTAAGGTAGTTCACTAAACAGATGGGGACATCTTTCTTCCCTGGAGAACAAACCGTTCGACTTCTCGACAGAACTCACACATTCCGTTCATGGATCTGAGATTCTCTCTCTCTCTCATCTCTTCACGTAATCATCACTGGGGCTCAGACATTCCGTCCTTGGATCTGA
Organism: Theodoxus fluviatilis; assembly: GCA_034096865.1. NCBI lineage: Eukaryota > Metazoa > Mollusca > Gastropoda > Cycloneritida > Neritidae > Theodoxus > Theodoxus fluviatilis. The sequence continues at coordinate 77,481 of JAWQFJ010001559.1, forward strand.
GATTCTCTCTCTCTCTGTCCCCGCAGAATATACACGCCCGGTCTCTTCCGTGTTGGAATCAATTCTCTCTAATTCCACTCCTGATGACGTCGCATTCTCCTTCAAAATGACGTCGTCCGCCAGATGACGGAGTCTATCCACTATTGCGGGAAAAAGAGATATTCTATCTCTCTCACAAGGCATGGCTGACTCTATTACAACTACCGTTATTTGAGGCTGGCTGGCTCTCACATATCTTCCTATGTACTGTCTTAATTAACATTTAAAATATCTTCACTCGTGACAACACACACACACACACACACCAGCCTACATACACACACACTAGCCTACATACATATACACCAGCCCCCCATCCCCCCCTCCCCCCCCCCACCCCCACACACCAAACACACACACACACACACACACATTCGCACACTCACGCAAACACACACACACATCAACACACACACACACACACACACATATACACATAACCTCACCTCCCCCCACCCCTTCTCCCTTCCCAGTGCCAGGCAGAGTTCTTTGAGGGGGATCAGAGAGGGCAGACTGTGGTCAGGGGAGGGAAGCGACTGGAAGACCTGGCCTGCCCTCACTGGGCTTGGCTCTGCAGATTAGAGGCTTTCCCACCACTCACCCGGCTCTGGCAAACGTCATGCCCATTGCTGAGGAGCCCGGGCCCAACACCCTCGCCAGCAGAGACGCTTCTTTGGCAGCGTGGTGGCTTCGTGACCCTTTCCTTGCTCAGTGCAGTCTGTGTTGTCTTCGTCTTGATGCTGGATGACCTTTGCTCTTTACATTTCTTCAAGATGTAGACATGGGCGTAGGGTTCAAAATGCGGAGTTTAGTTGATTTCACTCATTCGTTTCTCTATCAACTCGGTGTATGGTTTCAGAGGGTCGCCATATTTCTCTCATTTAACATAGCCGGATCTCTTTTTTTTTTTGGTCATCGCTGTCATTCTCATTTCCTAAATACATACAATGTATTTACTGGCTCATAACATTGAATAGTATGCACGTTTCTTTCCCAAACCTCTATAAAGCTGTTGCATTCGTGTAGTATCGTCAACCCAATGTATTCGCTTCTCTACCCTTGCTCACTTTATCTCCATCGCATGATTCACAGCATGTGATCCATGCAACAGAATCTGTGCGACTGTGGTTTGGGGTTCTCTGGCTAGTTTCTGCATGCGTGGCCCCAAGAGCAATAGCCTCTGTAGGGCCGAGCGCCCCACTGCCAGCCCAGACGTATCGCTGGCGGAGCGGCAAACCGTTGGCTGTGAGCGCGGTCTTCCTCAGCGTCTAACCTTGTTAGGTCCAAGCCAGCCCAGATCTCTCCATGACAGGGGCCGCGCAGTCATCCCCAGATCTGCTGCTCGGATTTGATTTGAATGCAGCAGAGAGGCCGGCTAAGCTCCGGTAGAGCCCATGGAGGGCGAGAGGCTGAACCCATGCGCCACCCCTGCCTTCGCCACACCCACCCCCACCTCTGCCATTTCTGTCCACCCCACCCCTGCTTTCTCTTTCCTTCCACCCCATCCCTGTTTTTTCGCCCCCCACCCCACCTCTGCCTCTTCTGTCACCCTAACCCACCCCTGCCTTCTCTGTCCCCCTAACCCACCCCTGCCTTCTCTGTCCCCCAAACCACCCCTGCCTTCTCTGCCCCCTCATTTCTTGCCGCTCTCTGCCTGCCTTCCTTCGCATTCAAGTCAGGTAGAAGTGCCTGGCTCACCCCAGTTTCTTTCTACGCTGGAGGAATGTACTTACTGAGGAGGCAGAATGCTGATATATACTTCATGCCGGAAGTCGATGTCCCCCCCCCCCGCTCTGCTCCGCTCTCTCTCATCTCCCCTCTCTCCGCTCTCTCTCTCTCTCCTCTCTCGCCCACTCTCTCACTCTCCCGCTCTCTCTCTGCTCTCTTCGCTCTTCCCCCCTCTGATCCCACACCCTCCTCTCCCGCTCTTGCCCTCTCTGCTCTCTTCGCTGCCACTCATCCCCTTCGCTCCTTTCATGCATGTCACGACAAAAATGAGAACAGTAAAGCGTAAATGTTGTCATGCATCCCGTGACCGATCCACTCTTCTAGTTCTAGGTATCATCATCTCGTTGTCTATAACAACGTTGCAAATCCAATCACTCATTATGCCCACTGCTGCATTATTCCTTGTTTGATGCTTTCCTTCATTCAGAAGTTACTCTTCCGTCTCCCTCACTTCGTAAAATCCCGCCTGCTCTTCTACGAATTCTGTGACTCTTTCTGAAGGATTATACCTACACATATCGGTACAGCCAAGTATATTTTGTGCTCGCAACCACCTCCACCCACAGCCCCGCTCCAACCATCGTCCTAAACCTTCCTTTCAAAGTACTGTATGGCTCTGGACTATAACGCCACTGCTCTTCATTGCAGAGATGAGGAGATTCTTCCAGCGCGTGCCCATGAGCAAGAGTGTGGAGGCGCAGTACATCGCACAGCTGGAGTGCCTGCCGCCAGAGGGCAAGCCCATGCCTGAGGTAAGAGTTGCCGCCCCTTGTTTCCTACTATCCAATGCTCTGCCCTGTCTGCATTTGCGCCCCCGCCCCCCTTCTCCACCTCATCCCTTCCACCTCATCCCCTCCACCTTACCCCTCTCCACCTCACCCCCCTTCTCCACCTCACCCCCTCCAACTCACTCCCCTCTCCACCGTCACCACCACCCCCCCCCCCCTCTACCAACTCACGCCCCCTCTCCCACCTCACCTCCTCTCCTAACGCGCCTCCCTCCCAGACCCCAACCTCACCCCCCTTCTCCCCCCTCCAGACCCTCCACCTCACTCCCACCTCCACCTACAGTCCCCTCCCCCTCAACCCCACCCCCGGGGGGTGGGGCCGACCTCAAACCCCCCAACCCCCCCCCACTCACCCACCTCCACCCCACCCTCACCCCCTCCATCTCACCCCCTCCACCTCACCCCCCCCGCCACCTCACCCACACCACCTCACCCACACCACCTCACCCACACCACCTCACCCCCTCCAACTCACTCCCCTCTTCATCTCACCTCTCTCCACCTGTTGATAGGCACCGCATTCCCATGAGTTCCTTGTAATGCCGAATGTCAAGTGTAGTGTCAATGGCAGACAAGCTTCAACCAGTCTTTAGTCGGAGAATATTCATGGCTCCATTGTACATTGTTCGACTTACTGAGCGTGCTAGTGTGTGCCCCTGAGAAAGGTAGGGCTATTATATTTATGTCCACAGATATCACGAAGAGATACTTTGCCACACACAAAAAAGAGAAAATCCTTCACAGATCTGTTGTGAGTCTTCCGTGCCTGTTTTTTTCCCGCAGCATGAATGCATCGGGTTGAACAATGACACAGAGTGCAACACACACTGGTTTAATTAACATTGACATAATGTAACATTTTTCAGTGATAATTTGGCCAGAAATGATCACATGTGCGTTGTCATAAGAAATGTCACAAGGAAAGACCTCTGCAGAATGGTGATGCAGGCTTTGGAAAAGGATAAAGGATGCTGCGGTCCTGACAGTTACTCGACGAGAAAATTCTTCCAGCTTGCTTTTCTCACGCTTCCCCTACATTTAATCATTGTCATCTTGCCTGTCGATCCGTGCTCCGCTTCATCCTTCTGGGCTTTCTTTCGCCTGCAATCTTCGCCATCTTGGTCTCTGCCCCCTTTCTTTCCGGACTGCATCTTGACCCGCTTTCCGCTTTGCCATTGTCTTCCTCCTTTCTTCACGGCAATAAACCGTCTTCAAGCCTCCAGAGTTTCTTGTCGGGCTGCCACTCATCGAGCGAGTGTTGTGCTTCTCGAATTTCCCCGCGATATTGGCTGAGAAAGCCTGAAAAAGACTCATGACAGACGATGCCGTGATGCTCCTGGACGGCTGAAGTAGGCTTGGAACAAGGCGGGCATTGGACTCGCCCTGTGTTCAACGGTCCACGGAGGAAAGTCGGCGAGGCGGCGTCGGGGGACTGGAAGTGAAAACGGAATCGCAGGGGGGAGATGGCGGTCTGTCCGTCGCGAGAGACGTAAGGCGAACTTAACAACGGTAATCGAGGCAGAGGAGGCAGCCGAGGGAGGTGCTCTCTTCTGTAATTGCCCCTGCCTCTCTGACGCCAGACAGAGCCGCCGGCCACGGGGACGGCCACCCGATAGGGGCGGAGTGGGGTAACTACCTGTTTGAGCCACTCCTGTAGCCATATCGGGGTGGCTCCTTCCCCTCCCCATTACTTGGGCCCCGGCGTCATAACGGGGTGTACGCTGTCTCGCTGCCATTTTCTCCGGCGCTTCATGAAAGGCTACGGTTGTGTTTCGAAACCCCTATCGAGCCGTTGGCACCTGGAAAGTTGGCCAGATTGCCCTCCGTCTGCCTGCCGCGGCATTTGCACGGACTTCTTCGGGCGACACGGGAAATTTTCCCTTCCGGCCCAATCTGGCAGATGACATCTCCGATAGCGCGCTGTCCTGGCCATTGCGATCTCTTTTGCTACAGCTGGAAATAGACGGGATGGGATGTTTTTGCTGCGTTATCTTCCCGACGGCTAGCTTCTTGCGGCCGTTGGTTGCCCGCGAGTTACGTGCCTTTTCAAAGGGAGTGAGAGCTACCTGGGCAAAGGAGAGGATGAGTCCGTATCTACTCGATAAACCCCGAGACGAATCTTTAATAAACTGTTTATGTCTGCCGTCGCAGTTTCGATGCTTTTCCTGCAGTGTAAAAGGTCTGTGGAATGACTGATGTCCTTCCCGTAAACCCAGATTTTTTTTAATGGCCTGGAAAGTGCACTCGGGACTCTAGAATGTAAAGCGCAAGTAATCTCTTGCGTGAGAAGGACTAATCCCTTTCCAAACGCCAGCTTGAAAGCATCTCATTTGAAGTAAAACTGTGTGTTCGTCACTGTTTACATTTACCTCCAGCCAAGAAGCAGATGGAGTGTTACTCGATCTTACTTCTTCCCCAAAATTTACAAACTCCGCCTACACGCTCAGAAACTCCCTACCAAAAACAAAACATTCCGACGCTTCTGTTGAGAAACCATTTTTCCCCTTCGTCCCTGCAGACAGTGTCTTTTGTAATCTTGCTGACGACTGCCTCTGTTATTTTCTGTGCGCTGCGACTCTCGAGTATTTACCGTCTCCATCTCATCGGGATAAAAGCTTCGGCGTCGCTGCAATCTCGTTCTCCCTAATCACACGTGATACCGAGCTTCTCTTGCGACAATGTGGCCCGCCATTGTGGAGTCGCATATAGCCTACTAATCAGCATCGTGCCTTGATGCCACTGATACCGTATGTGCTGCCGACGAGAGCTTACTGCTGACCCTTCTTCCCATCATTGGGGCCGGCACCCAGGGCACAGCAGAATTTCCGGACGCCATGGGAACTGGCGTCTGTCTGCGAGGCTTCCTCTCCCACAAAGCCTGACCGGCTGCCAGGCTCGGCAATCGGCTCGAGGTTCCTCTCGGTGACAGCGCGCTTCCATGGGCTTCCTGCCTCCCGTGACTCGGCAGTCGCTCGGGCAGAACCACCGATGCTATCTGTGGGATGAAGTGTTGGTCCCCAGGCAGGCAGCCCGGCCCATCCCACAAAAGCGTGAGCTGTAGGATGCCAGCTCGCAGATGAGACAGCATTGAGAGAGAGAGAGAGAGAGAGAGAGAGAGAGAGAGAGAGAGAGAGAGAGAGAGAGAGAGAGAGAGTGCACACACATTTCCGTCCTTTCTGAATGTCAAATCCGTAGGGGAAGACCAAAAATTCCTCGTGACTCAGCTTCACCTGCAACGTACCTCATCATCGAGGATTCCACTCCCACCCCCCACTCCCACCCCCCACTCCCAACCCCCACTCCCCACCCCCACCCCCCACTCCTCCCCATCTCCATCTTTTTCTCGCGATCAGTTCCCTTTGTTCCCAAGACATCCTAAGCACCCGACCCACACTTTCATTCGATTTGTTCTCTATCCTCTTTATCTTCCCCTCGCACCCCTTCCCCCGCCCCCCCCCCCCCCCTCCCCCTGCTGCCTCCCCACAACACTTTGTATCCCGTTCCTTTAAGCCTCGGCGCACGACTCCTCTCTGGTCTTCACCGTTCCTTCCCATCCCTCTGCCGTGCCAAGCATGATGACCCGTCATAGACCGACACCACAGGCCCGCACTAAATCTTTACTGCATATGAATGTTCGGCCAAACTTTGTCCTCTAATGAGATGGCGAGGCGCGGTGGGCTGTATAGCGAGGGCGCAGATAAATTCTCACGGCAGTCACTCAGCGGGACGGTTGTCTGTGGCTGACCCCTGTGCACGGAGGTCCTGAGTTCACGACGAGTCACCTAGTGAATTCGCTAGCGTCTTCCCCTCCCTCGTCTGCCCATTCCCTCCCCCTCCCCTCTCCCCCTACCTGGCCTCCATCGGTGAAACCCTCTCCACTCCCTCCCCTCCTTCCTGACCGTCTTACATTTTGCGTCTAGCCGTCTTGAAGTTTCAGTTCTCTTCTTTGTTCATGTTGGCTTACAGTGGCCTTTAGTATAGATGTACATCGTTTTCTTTTTTTTTCATGAAAAACGTGAGGAAATACATTTCATTCGTGTCCGCTTCCCTAATGACCTTGTACAGGCGGAAGAATCGGTTCTGTAACCCCGACGAATGCAAAGTGGAGCATGAATGCTTTCTTTCTTCCAAGATTATACGGTGTTGTGATGTGGAAAAACGTCAAGTCACGCATGACCAATGTATACTCCCGTGCTCATCATGGACTGATGAAACTGAAAAATGAATGCGAAAATTTGTCCCGACTTGATCGTAATATGTCGACCACGGCGCATTTGATCTGCACATGAAACGATTTAAATGTCAAACTGCCATTGCTAAGTTGGGGTGGGGTGGGTGGGGTGGGGAATGAGGGCGGCGCTTCGCATACATTGAGCGATCCCATTGCCTGATACAAAGACTGTTGGCACTTTGAATAAGTGATGCACTCTGGCCTTGGGGCATGCAGCGCGCTAGGACCCCAACTACTCTTGGCCCCCCAGGGTCATGCAAATGAGCTGCAGTGTTCTTTTTGACTGCGGAGATAGACATCGCGTTTCCCTAAGTTCCCTTTCATGTCGCATCAGGCGGTGACAGAGCAATTTTATGCATTAAAAATAAATGTAGGTCATGCATGAATGCCGAAACACTCCAGGGGAATATCAAAACGTGCGATAGAACGCTGTTTTCGAGATTGCAACACCAGTCAAGGTTGTCTAAGACCCTGCGCCTTTTCGACGTTACAATATCATGAGGATGATTTATGTGTGTGTGTGTGTGTGTGTGTGTGTGTGTGTGTGTGTGTGTGTGTGTGTGTGTGTGTGTGTGTGTGAATCTTCTTTAATGGCCGTCGTTTCCAGTTTTCTCCATGTTGAAGATTTCTTACTCAACTGCTTCGGAAAAACCGCAACCAGAGCCGTGCGATATAGCCTGCAGCTTAAGTTTCATGCCAGCACACTTCTTGCAGCACTGCTTGGAACGGGAAGAAACTAGAGAGGAAAGTCCTCTGCAAGAGTTTTTTTTTTAGGGGCTCGAGGTTGCCTCACCGCCACCTGTCAATGTGTATACGGCTGTCTGTCGACCACGGATCTCGACCTACCTCCGTGTCAAGGCACGGCTCCCTGCAGCAGCAGGAGCGGCAGCCCTGCCGTGCTGCAAACCACTCCTGGCGATTTGAATCAAACTTTAATGGCGCCTGTCAGCGGGGCCGCTGCTGTTTTGCCCCTGCTTGTCTTTCTCCACTTCCGGCGACCATGTCTGCAGGCAACAGTGACCTCTCTTTCGTGCGGGGACTCGCTTCCAAATGTTCTCCCGACTAATATGGTTGAAATGGTCGTTGTCGGCAACATTTCCGGACACTGTACCCCAGTTTCAAATCTCGGCATTTCTCGCGAGAACGGACATTTATAAACGTCGTTTAGCTTAAGATTACACCCGAACCCCGCGGACCGTTAAGGTTCGTGGAGTACAGTATCGCCGAGCAAGACGTTTGTCACAAAACGCAGATACATTAACGCGGCCGGATCTTAGCATAACTTCCCGGGCGTGCGAGTCACGTGACTGTAAGGCCGATATTTCAAAACTGGAGTACAGTGTCCGGAAATCTTGCCGACAACGACTCATTCAGCACTAATATGACCTCAGCGTCCTTCTGTTTCTTCTTCTGAGTGAACCAGCTGTTTGCACACTTCTTCTTCACGTCAAACTTCTTCCAGAGGAATTGTTCCCATTAGCGTTTTGTAAATTATGTTATGTGTGGCGATAGCCCGACCATATTTCTTACAACTGCGTTATCTCAGAAGGCACATATCGATTGTGTCCACGTCAGGCTTGGTCGCTGCTGTCGACGCGATCAATTCATCACTTATCGACGTCCTGAAACGTTCATCTCATGCTTGTGCTACACATTCGCAGTATCTAGACACGTACTTTATCCGCGGTTCTCACGGGATGCTCCGAGCCAGGCCCGTCATGGGCTTGCTGTGTGGTTTATGGAGCTCTTTTAATGTCTGCCATCTCAGGCCTCGGTGCATAAGGGAGAGCCCCAGTTCAGCGCCACATTCCCCCATGCTCCTAAACCGCCCCGCGTTGTCAGGGAAGCTTGGAGTCGTAATGAGAACGTCTGTCTTGGAACATGAATCATTTCCACCGCGAGACGTTGCGATCTTCCCCTCTGCAGTCCCGAGTCATTTCCCATGTAGTGGCATGTCTCATTCTCGCCTTGCCAGCCTATTTTTGTTTTTATTTGCGTGGTTGTGGGGTTGCGCGCTAGGGTTGGGGTGACGGATCGCCCGAGACGATTTGCTGCCTTCCCGGGCTGCAGCAGCTGGCGAAGCTCTGGGAAAAGTGCCCGCCGTCATCTCGAGGACGATTTCTCTTTGCATAACTCTCGTCCTGGAATGTAGTTCACCAGAGAACTGTTCTCCATCATCCCGAGAAAATGATTACAGTTATGACACTTGAGGTTTGTAGGGTAGAAGTATGCCAGCAGCGCAGCTGAATTACGGAAAGATGTACAGCGGTGAGATCTGTTGGAAGCGACAGTAACTATGGAGTTCCGGATTCGAGATGGAAAGAGTGGAAATTTTTTTAGTCTCGCACCATCTCTAAAAGGCTTGTAAATCGATGCTTGAAACACGTCCTAGTCACGTGTGTTGTCGACATCAATTTCGCGTGTCAGGCTCCTTTCCTTGTTGCACACGCCGGGGGGAAAACCATATTTCAGCTTACCACGTCTCTCCAGTTGTCTTGGCCTGCCTCTGTCGCTAATGATGTTGTCACGGGGCTTTCCTGGCATTGTCAGCACTGCGCCATTTATCACCGTGGTGTCAGGTCCTGGCCGTGTGGCCCGTGTTTGGCCAGGCTGGAGGAAGTTTGGGACACACACTTTTCTTTTTCGATCTGTCACCTTGCTCTTTCTTACAGATTCCCACAGCGCAGCTGTGAATGTTCTCCGTCTTTGGTCGCTAGACGGAGTTCCAGCTGGTCTTGTTTGTGTCCCGCCACCTGGCATGTAGCCACTTAGTCACGTCCATCTTGGGTGCCAATGTCATTGAGGGAGTTTTTGACGTGTGAAGGTGGATTATGATTATGAAGCTGACTGCTGCCCCTGTGCATTCTCAGTGCTGAATATCGCAGTGGAAAGAATGCTAGAATGTCCATTGACAGAGATTCGTTCATATGGTTTTCCGTGTTTACATATTATTTCAAGGAATAAATTACTTTCCTTGTGAGAAACTTCCCTGAATACTTGCGTGGTAGAGATGTTTTTAACCTCTAGTATACGTACATGTATGATCTACTCCTTTTCCATGTTTTTGCACAATGGTCTATCTTTCCACCTCAACAGTGAAGGTTTATCTCTTTTGCCTTTTTGCCTTTTCTGTTCACCCTTTTCCTCTGTTTGCCGGCAACGATGCTTTTCCCCTGTATTTCCGCATGCATCACTACCGAATGAGTGGTGTTTTCCCGGTATTGCTTTCCCCGCCTTTTCTCCCTGAGTGCATCGCTTTCCCTGACAACAGTTTTTGGAAAGAAGATTTCTGACTGGAGAAGCATTGCTTTCCTTCTTGCTTCTTTCCAACACCATCTCTTGACGTAGCATTGTTTTCCGAGCAGCAGTGTTTTGCAAAGGAACGTAAGTTCTCTTGGAGCAGACGTACATCTGTTACCAAGGAATAGTAACCGGTGCTGCCTAAAGACGGCGCTACCATCGTACCGGATGCCTGCACACCTGCGTGCTGTCGCATTTGCGGCCCCTTGAATGGGGGTGTGAACGCCGTGGGGAAGGATGGATGCGTGTTGCGTACGTTCTGTGACAGAAATAAATATTGCCTTTCCAAACACGAGTAAGATAGATCCATTTTCCCCCAACGCTCTCCCTCGGTGCCTGCGCTATCGCGCCTGCTGGCTTTGTTGGGGAGGTGTGGTCGCACTGTCTCCTGCCATGGCTAAGGCTTTCTCCCCAGCCTGAACTGAAGTCCGTCCCCGTTTGTCATCCCCGTGTGAGAGGGAACAGCCTTAAAAGGGATTTGGTGCGAAGCCACGAAACTCTGCTGAGTTTGCCGCTGCAATACCGCCCTGCGACTGAGAAAAATGCCTTGGCTCAAGTCATGTGATTCTCGATGAGTTTAATGGGTGATGATGCTATGATTGTGGATATATGTTGGAATTTGGCTGCATCCCCCTGGCTAACTTTAGTTTGATGTAATACTTACTCATGGAGCATGTTTGTTCTGTTGGGGTTTTATTTCTACACTTCTTGTCGCATTAATAACTGGTTGTAATTGCATTACCATCGACCACCTCCATTGTTTAAAGACAAAATTAATGAAACATTTTCTCTCGGTATTTTGGATTAAATTTGTCCGAGATATACCGGAAAATTACTCTTGGGATAAATGATGGAGTGGATGTCAGCAGCATGACTCACAAAGAACCCCAACCCTGCGGGTATTACGACCACTTTGATACGAGTTAACCGTTAGCAGGGTATGTATTATTTATGTCCGCGTAAATCGTTCCTCCTGCTGCGTGCATGCAAATATTCGGCTTATCTGGTGGTCCTGCTGCCCGCTCTCCAACCCCAGGGTCAACCGCCTACACCAGAACCCTCTTTTTGCTCCACAACCCTAGCTTCTTGTTTTGGAATGGAAATCGATGTTATGTTTCACACCTTCCTCTGCTTGGCAAAAAACCCTCCAGATAAAATCTCGCCAGTGCCCTCCCTCCCTTAGTTTTTGCATGAAAGCAGGCAATGTGTGTGTGGAGCGAGGAGACGACGGTGAAAAGAGAGGGAGTCGGTCTGGTTTGGGTTGTAACTGCTATCTTTATGTCGCAGATCCCGCTGCAAAGGTAGAGTCGGGGAGAAAAAAAGCAATGCCGAGTGGAGAGTTATCGTGGCCGTTAATGTCTCCCACAACCCCGTCCCCTCAACACCCGTTCCCATTCTCCAGCAGCCTCCGTCTCTCTCAAAACCCTTTCCCCCCAGTTTCTACCTCGGACTCGCTCCTTTATTTCGCCCCACTCGTATCGAGATTTTCAACACTGCATACAGCTCTCTACTCTACACCCTTGTGTTCGTTTTTTTTATTTCACCAGCCACGTTTTTTGTTCACCCGAAAACCCCAATATTTTGGGTTGCTTCCTTATCCACTCCTTCTTTTCTTACCACCGCCATCGACAGCGCCTACTCACAGAATCCCATTCCTTAAAGTCCTTCCTGCCGTCAGCAGTCCTGACGTTCACGCCTTTCCATGCCGCCGTTCCCCAGCGGATCCAGTTCTTGGTTTGTCTTGCAGAAGAGTTAAACATTAGAATGCAGAAGTCACGGTAAAGTTTCATTGCAACTTCATTCTTTAGATCGTTCTTTAGTGCAATGTTTTGGGAAATCGGGAAACCGGAATGTTGGAAAATATTCAGTATCATCCTTCCCCGTGGATTCGATGGTCTTGTCTCCCCCTCTCCTCACCCTCTCCCTCCTTTAACCACTACCCTATTTGTATTTGCCTGCATTCTCATCCATATTTCTGTAATATTTCCTCTGCTTCTTTAGTCTCTATTTTACCCTTATCCTTTCGTTCCCATTTACACACATCTCTATTCCGTATCATCATCCGCAAGCATCATCCGTTTGCCGACAACAGTGTCCGTTCATTTTCCGTGGAACTAGGACAATACATTTCACAGCTCTCGCTCCCACAGTCAGACACAAGGGGGCAGTGTTTGGAATAAAAATATAAGAGCCATGGCGTGTAATGACGGTTGATAAGGCGAATTGAGCCACCGTAAAGCCAAGCTTTCGTGCTGGGGAACCCCGCGTGAACGTTTAAAATCCTGGCGCGATAATCATTTCGAAAACGGGCGGCGAGAACGCGTGCGAGATTGTTGTTTTATGGGTCGGTGCCTATAAAGTTGCGACTCCTCGGAGATTGAGTGGGATGAAAGTCTGGGCGCTGCTCTCACCCGCGACGTGCTCACGCAGGCCATGCCTGTCGGCTGCAGATATTGCCCAGAACCGCTCCTGGATTGAGTAATTGTGGCCATATCTTCTGATGAAGGGCCCTTTGTGCCCGTCTCGACACTTTACTGCGTGTATCACTCGGATGCCGCCGGGAGCTCCGGCACCGAGTTCATGCGGTGACGGCTGAGGGGCGAACTATGAGGAAACTAATTGGTGAGACTTTCACCATTTTACTGTAGGTGGCTGTCGGGCGGTCGGGATTCATTTACATTTATCCGGACTGCTAATGCACTCGCCTTGTAGTCGCCAGGCTCGTCCCACACTATTAATGTCGGGCCGGAAATCTTTCGAATACCACACCGACAGTGATAGCTGCACTTTCCTGAAACTGTAATTCCACTTTTTAAAATATAGTCATCCCTGTTGTGCTAGGCCCAGTCGTTTAAACTGCTTTCATTACTTTTTGCCTCTCTTGCTTAGGAAAAAAGCGTTTTTCTCAAATGGCGGAAGCGACGGAGTGGAGTTTTTCTGTAACTGGAAGGTCAAGGTCATCGGCCATGATGGATGTCTCTGTGGCTGGCTGCCTGCCAATGGCGACCAAGGGAACGTCATTCCTCCTACTTCCGGTGGCCATCTGCCGCGGACTGCGGACCGTCAGAGACAGAAAGGTCACATGGGGTGTAGCCTGCTTGCTGACCCCGACCCTAGCGGCCGTGACGCATAGCCCTGATGGCCATAGATTGCACGTCTGAAAAATTCATGCCTAAAGACCTCTTTGCTGCCTGCTGCCGCCGCCACCCTTTTCCCTCCCTGGCCTCCCTTCCCTGCTCCTCTGGCTCATAAATGATGGAGGACCTGCCTTCCAGAACACCGCACGGCCTTGAATTATGTACTCATTGTGCCCTTTGCCTGAATGGGCCGTATGATTACCAGAAGAACTGAAAGATGTTTGCTGCATCTCCCGCGCGAAAACGTCTAATCAGCGATTGTGGTTGGGTTTGTTCCGTTCTTCTCGTCTTCGTGGTGTTTTTTTTCTGCTCTCTCCCCGACTGAATGGCTTTACAGCCTCTTCAGTTCGTTGTATATGGGTGATACTCGTTGAACACCTTGAAAAGTGTGGACAATTTTATGGCTTAGCAAACTTCTCGTCCTCTCGCTTTGGTTGTGCCTCGACCGAGTGACGATATTGACAAGTCTGGAATCCATTGCCCACGTTTCAAAACTGGGACGGATCGACACTGGACTCTGTAAGCGATTATCCCCATGTTTATTTCGCCTTCATCCTCTAGAAGAATTACGATGTTAACATGGATTACATCCTTTCAAGCGAAGTTTTTGTCAAACGGCTGATCGTAAATTAAGATTCGTCTGCAGTCAAAAGGATCACTTACATCTCTTGATTTAGGAGTCGAGACCCTCTGCTCCCAGCTTTCTAGATTCGGTGGGAAATTCAGCTACGACGGGTTGAGCCAACTCAAGCTGTGTCATTTAGTGCAGTCGATTTCTCTAGAAGTTAGGGAACGAGATGGCCGGCAAAGTAACTCCCAACCTCGAAACCACGCTGACGTCTGCTTTCTCCCCCGTAATCAGCCGCCTTTCTCCGTCGGCATGCTGCGCACAGGGGCGAGGTGGATTTGGTCCAGTGGAGAAGATGCGCGTGCTTTGTGCAGGGAGCAGCCTGAATGGACTGACAAATGATCTCGGGGGTCGGGAAGGAAAGGGCGGGTCAGGATTCATGCGGTGCACTCACTTCACGACCACCAGGCGGAACCGAGTGAGAGAGAGAGAGAAAAAAAATGCTGGTGTGAATCGGGTAGCGTACCCGTCTCGCATCCCGGGTGCCTCTTCTGGGCCATTGTGGATATAGCGCCTATCCCTGTGTGGAACCGGGTGGAGGGGGCCAGGGTTGGGTGCCGCTGAGGTCATTACGGGTGCCCTTGTTGCAGCTCTGTAAGCCCGTCCGCACCGTGACGAAAGTCTCTGAATGGCCACCCTGTTGCCTGCACCCCAAAACAGCTGTGTAAAGGTGGAGGTGTCGGCTGGGTCTTAATGGCTCAGTAGTATGGAACTGATGGTGTTTCTCTCTTCACGCTGTGCAAGTCTTCAAATAGGCGCCAATACTTCGTTGCGCGAGGAGGATAGTGACCGTTTGTTCCGCTCTACTCGGCGGAGATGATGTGTACGTGTGTGTGTGTGCTTGGCGAGCATTTATTGCACAATGGACGACCCTTTTTGCTAACTATCTGTCGTTGGCCGCATTCTGCACTGCTTGACCCTGATAAGGGGAATATCGAAATATGCTTTTAAACATGCATAGTCAGCACCAAGTTATACATCGCACCACGTCATATTGATATTTTTATTGAAATAATTTGCTCATAAGATAGGAATGTTATTTGCAATAGAATAAAATAAAATTGGCGTCTGATATTTAGTAGCTGCTTTACACTCGACATTTTTTGAATTGCTATACACTATACTTTCGCGTTGTTATCTCAAGAGCTGCAGATGCTCCTAAGAAATGTCTGAAATGCCATAATGCTCACACCTGTGCCAAAAGAGACCATGAAATACCACATCACCGAGAGCATCTATCTCATATATCGTGCGTTCGAGTAAACACCACGTGCTTGAAAAGTCTTATTTATGCTAGCTGGCAACTCTTGTCTTTGAAAAGATAGAGGAAACTTTTTAATCTCTTAGCACCTTCGCGGTGTACCGTTTTTAAAGCATTTTTGGTTTTGCCTTTCCTGTTTACGAGAGAGAGCGAGTGTGTGTGTGTGTGGGGGGGGGGTGGGGGTGTTGATAGATGTTCAGTTGGAGGAGATCGATGCGGATATATCCGTTTTTGACCCTAATTTGCAAGTCACGAGGACGCGCTGCACCGCCCCCGGGCACTGCGTGAGACACGTGCAAAGATGCACAGTCTCAGGTATTCCCTCTCACCTGCAGCTGGCACACAGGTGTAGCCCATGAATGCGATTTACCTGTGATTATCTGAGCCATGAAGGCAGTGAGGGATGGAGGTGTGTGAGCTCCCGGTCACACGAAGTATCTCGCCTCTCCCTTTACTCGTCGTAACCATGGTTCCCTCTCTATGGTGGTATGTGTGTCGTCTGGAGACCGCAATTGCTGCTCTTTGTTGGTCTGTGTCTGACTGTTAAGTACTTTGCTGTTTATGTAAGAAGGGCGTTTATGTAAGAAGGGCGTTGTTCTCGAGTCAACTCACCTTTGCTGAATATATACCTCCCTGCTTCTGTCCATGTGTGTGTTTGCCTGTTTATTTCTTTGCTGTGTGAGTGCGTGTGTTCGCTCTGTGTGTGTATCTCTCTCTCTCTTTCTCTCTCTCTCTCTCTCTCTCTCTCTCTCTCTGTCTCTCTCTCTCTCTCAACAACAAAAAGTTCAACGAATGCAGTACGCCTATGCACATTCTGAATATTTGTATTGAACCACCAGAGTTATGAAAAAATTAAACGGGTTTCCTACGAAGTGTCCCATTGATCCATACATGTGTACCTTTTTGGTCCATCACTGTCTTATGCGACTTGTTTTTTTTAATTGTATGCACGCAACTTGATACCCTGGAGACGTGCCTCTGAAATATGATATCTACCATTCTACGTGATCTATCATTCCATAGAACCTCAGGCAATGCAATGCGCCTCCCCATTTTCCATATTCTCCATTTCTATGCTACATGCAAATTTCATTTCTCTCATACCCCTGAGGGTTGAGGATAAGAAAAGACCCACCGGGTCTCGTATGCGCTTCGTTAAAGGCGACTAAAATTAGGGAAATCAAGACTTTCTTGCCCTTGCTCTTCCCACCTTTAGCAATTTTGATGTAAAACAAATATTTTACAAGAAACGCGTACAATAAAAGGTTTGAGCAGCAGTCGAAAGGCGAAAGGGACGCTAGAAAGGGTTATAACACCGAAAACGCGTACAATCAAAGTTTGAGCTGCAGTCGAAACGCGTACAATCGAAAGTTTGAGCAGCAGTCGAATGGCGAAAGGAACGCTAGAAAGGGTTCTGTCAAAGAGTTCTGGGATCACAGGGCAGCCGTCGTGTTGCAGATGACCGAATAAATAAACACGAACAGTGTGGAGCAGTTACACTGTGAAAAGTGCGGTGGTCACTGGCCCTAGGCCTGTGGAACCCGCAGTCTCTCTCCGCAGTCATCTCGCGATCTGGATGAGGCAAGGACACAGAAGGCATTTAGCAATAATGAAGTCGTTGGCTTTAGATAACATATATACAAAGATTTATGAGCCGTAAAACTCCATTCATTCATCCATTCATTCGTTCATTCATCCATCCATTAACTCATTCATTCTGCCACTTTTTCCATCATTCATCGACCCGCCATTTATATCTCTACTACATTCAAAATCGTTTCTTTCACGAAGAAAGACACCGCAAATTGAACTCTTATCGAAGTGTGCCTGCGTTTTGCCTCTCTTTCCCTATGCACCTGCTCTCCTCGCTAATGCACCCTTCGTTCTCGGCTGCTCCAGGTGTACTGGCTGAAGGACGGGGAGCCCATTGATGTGAAGAAGGACATCAACTTCATCATCTCCAGTGAGGGCAACCTGATCGTGAGCCAGGCAAGACTGGAGGACACGGGCAACTACACGTGTGGGGCCGTCAACCCAGCTGGCAAGCGCCAGTCCGACTCTGCCACGCTCACCGTCTACAGTGAGTATTGATGATGATGATGGTGATGGTGATGGTGATGATGATATGGTGGTGGTGGTAGTGCTGCTGCTGCTGCTGTTGCTGCTGCTGGTGATAATGGTGATGATGTTGGTGAGGAGAAGGGAGGAGGTGAGTGATGATGATTAGGTAGTGGTATTGGTGGTGGTGGTGGTGGTGGTATTGGTGGTGGTGGTATTGGTGGTGGTGGTGGTGGTGGTGGTGGTGGTGGTGGTGGTGGTGGTGGTGGTGATAAATGCAGGATGATTGAAGCACATGGAAAAGAGAGTGAGATTTTGACTTTTATTTGTTGTTTACTGTTTATGATGATGACCACTGATTAATGTATCGTGTGCTGGTGCTGGTGTAGATGTTGATGTAGATGTAGAGATGACAGGCCGACGGAAGCTGTGGTTTTAAGTGGACGACACGGATAACGACGGCGAAGAACAAAAGGAAATAAAACGGGAAAGTTACGGTAACATAATCGCTGTGATCTTCCATTCGCTCAAATATTTCGACATTGTATTGTTTCTTCAATTAAAACAGTAAATCAAGTTTCCTCTTGTTTTAAATGAAAGAAAGAAAAAAGGTTTACCAAATGGTCTGAGGCGTTTACAGGCCCCCTCCCCTCTGGCTCTCCACCGGGCAGCCAGGAAGGCGACCAGAAAATGAGACGCTTATGGAAAAAAAGTGCGGCTCGTTGAGAGCATAATGCGACTCGACATGGATAGGGAGAAAAGTTTAATGTGGTACCCCAACCCCCTACTCGTGTTCCTCTCTCTCTCTCTCTCTCTCTCTCTCTCTCTCTCTCTCTCTCTCTCTCTCTCTCTCTCTCTCTCTCTCTCTCTCTTCCTCTCTCTCTCTCTCTCTCTCTCTCTCTCTCTCTCTCTCTCTCTCTCTCTCTCTCTCCCTCCCTCCCTCCCTCCCTCCCTCCCTCCCTCCCCCCTCCCCCCATCCCTCTCCCCCATCCCTCTCTCTCCCTTCCTCCCTCCATCCCTCCTGCATCCCATACCCTAGTTTCCCTAAGTTGGTCCCCACGTGTACTCGGACTTAATTGTTTCGTCTTTTGGCACCCCACTTAAATCCTGCCGTTATTGGCTTGATTTGAAGGCAGCCGAATTGGAGGGGCATGGGCCTTTTGCCGTGGTCCAGATGGAATAGCGTGTTTCAACCTCCCCTACCCCCTCCTTCCCCCTCCCCCCTCCTTCCCCCTCCCCCACCCCCACCCCAGCAGGTCCGTGCTCCGTCAAGCTTCCCCGCCCGCAGAGTCAGTCTTTTCCCGCTCGGCAGGGTTAATTGAAAAAAAGAGCATTAATTGTAAGGACTTGTGCGAACGCCCGGAAGAGTTTTGCAATGAGGGAAGGCCGGATAGGGGTAGAGGGTGGGGTGAGAGTTGAAATGGAGGTTGCTGTGGAAGGGGAGGAAACACAGGAGATATAGAGTAGAGGAAGTGGGGTAATGAAAGCAGAGGCAGTTTGGGTAAAGGGGATGGGGTGGGAGCGAGTGAGGAAGAGTGAAGGGTAGGGATGCTGAAGAAAGTGATGGATGAACTCTATAGAGACCCACTTTGTCAGCCATAAAGCTCATGCGAATCCTTTTTACTGTTATTAAGGCGTGTCCATCTGGAAAAGATTTCTGAAAATGGCGGCACTGCCGTACCGGAAACGCAGCGTCCGGAATGGGCGCCTACGAGTCGTCCTCTAGTTTCCGGAAGGGTAGACAACTCCTGCAAAAGATTTGGGGTGGTTTTTTAACCTCTTGAAGTGGTCTTGTGTGAACATTTACAAGGGCGAACTGCAGACTGCGTTTTCGTATGTTGCAGACAGCTCCCCACATAAGTTGAATCGCACTCCTGCGTCTGATAGCTACTTTATTTGTCATGCTCTTCCCTCCTCCCGTTTTTACTCGCACGTTTCTCTTTCGGGGCTCACCTTGCACGAAGACAAGTCTGTCTGAAGTGGGATGGGAATGGAATGATGTCGGTCTCCCCTTGATAATCGGCTCCTGGCTGTTGCCCTGCATCGCTTTATCTTTACTTTCTACTTTATATCATTCTACACTCAATCCTGTCTGTCAAGCTTGCCCTTTCACCCAGGTGCTATGCTCAAGTAGTTCTTGTGATGAAATAACCTCAGTTTTGCTGGACATCCTGACTGGATAAATTTACTGAGCTTACCTTCCAGTAATACATGGCTTCAAATATAATTATGAGAACATTTTACCCAGTGAATATGGTTTTGTGCGCCACTTTTCTAAATGTCATTGCTCCTAGAGGTGGAGATACCAGTGCATTTAGAAGCCGCCGTTTAATGATCACGAAGAAGCTCGGACTTGAAAACGACATCTGGACACCTAGGTCAGGTTGAGAGCTTGTATACAAAACCCGGTTTATGAAACTGATTCGTGGAAAGTTACGCACAGTCTCTTGCCGGTAAATTTCATGTTAGTCGCAGTGATTCGATAATGCTGGCTCATTTTCAAGTCATGCACACAGATTTCAAGCTCGTGTGGGCTCAAACGAAGGCTGGGCTCTACCGTATCCAGGCTCTGACCCGCACCACCTTCTCCATCATTTACCACACTACTTTGCGGTTTGAAACAGGAGGCTCTGGTTTGCTATCACAGCTCTGAAACGCGGAGCGCGAGAACCCAACGCTTTTCCCTGCCAATCTGTTTGATGTGGGGATTTATTTGGCCCAAGCGCCATGCACAGTGATGTATGGCCCGGCTGAGCCTCTGACAGAGAGAGGCTGGTCCTGGCGCTTGCCGCCTAGAGAGGCGTCTAATGCGTGCAGGGATTGCATGTGCAAACCATGCGAAGCGTGCACTTTATAAAAATGGTGCTAGGACTGAGGAACGTGCGAAGCATGCTGCACGTGCAGAGCGTGCATGTTTCATACGTGAATTATGCCAGGACTGCAGGGTGTATAAATCATGCACCATGTGCAGAGCGTGCTGAGAATGTAGTAAATTTAAACCGTGCAGAAACGAAAGAACGTGGAAAGCTTGCGGCATGTTCACACGTATTAATGTTTGCAGCTCGTGCAGATTTTTGCAGAACGTATTGGAAAGAACTGCCGCTTGATACTTTCTTAGGGGTTCGTAATCGGCAGTGCATGTAATTTTCTGTATAATTAGACTATTTATGTGTTATTTAGCCACACATATAAAACCCTCTATGTTTCATGTCACATCTTACGTTCTACTTGGTTGTCAAAACTGTTGTCACACTTTCGTAGAAGCCAAGTTTCGTGCGATGATGTCCTCCGGCCCTAGTTCTCTGGGATATAAGTTGGTCAACGCAAACTTCTGCAGATAGGCCGACGACCCACAGGAAGAAAATGCAGGCTCCTCCTGACCCAGAAAGACATAATCACTGTTCAAGCTGGGATCGCTGGCCTCTTTGGCAGCAGTCTCGACAGCCTGCGCTGGCAGGTCAGCGTTGGTCCAGAAATTATGGGATCGTCGGTCTGGTGCAGGGATCGGCTAAAACAAAGGTTGCGACGGAGAGGAGAGGGCAGTGATGGATGAAGAGAGGTCCCGTGCTGGGCCCGACTGTCTGCCTGGAGGATTATAATCGGAAACTGCAATATGCCTTCGGAAACTGCAATATGCCTTGTCCCCACCCACTACTCCACCCCGCCCCCTCACCACCAACCCCCCCCCCCACCCCCACCCCCCACTGTGACAGCCTTTCTCGCTTGGAAAAATGTCCTCATTCGACTTCTTGCGAAGTTTTGATTTTCAAGGATTTTCGTGTGCATCTGTCTGTCTGTCTGTCTGTCTGTCTGACTGACTGACTGTCTGTCTGTCTGTCTGTCTGTCTCTCTCTCTCTCTCTCTCTCTCTCTCTCTCATCTTATTATCAGGCTTCTTGCCAAAGAGGTAATGTTTAACTGATATCACGAGAGCGCTGAGTAAAGAACACGCCGTCGACTGAACAACCTTATCTTAATATATCATGTTCTGCTGCCATCACACTCTAAATTTGAAATACACTCCGCGACTCTCCTTGTATTCCGGCCACAGGACTGTTTATGGCGACAAAAGAACCAGGTTTTATCATGCTTAGACACATCTTACTGAAAAAATATCTGTCTCACCGAAGTATGAACCCACGCTTAACGGACAGGTCAGGTAGTTGCCACTTGATGACGTACTTCCTGGATAGAAAATCGGATGCCTGCCGGAATGGCGTCATCAGAACTGGTTCATGTCCTCGCAGGTTTAGGTCGATTTCAGCCTCAGATGCCTTCTGCGCAGGCGCGAAAACTTCCCGAACGTTCTCGCACCTGCGAGGGGGGAAAAGGTTTCATTTTCACACCTGAAGACGAGAGTCTGATTTCACCTGAGAGTCGCTTTTCACCTGACGGGAATGAATCATACTGGGGCTACGTTTCCGTCCACTCACTCCCCCTCCTCGCTCCTTCATCCACCTCCTCGCTCCTTCAATCCCCTCCTCGCTCCTTCATCCCCCTCCTCGCTCCTTCAACCTCCCCCCCCCTCTCTCTCTCTCTCTCACACACACACACACACACACACACACACATACACACACACACACACACACACACACACACACTTTTTTTGGTCTCAGTCACCCGGTCACTCACATATTCATTTACTCACTTATTCACTCACTCACTCACCCGCCCACACACGTACCCACCCACTCTTTCGCGAACTCATTCATTCATTTATTCATATTCCGACACAAACGCACACACATTCGCATACAAACTCGCGCGCTCAAGCACATACACACCGGCACGCACGCACACAAACACACGCACGCACACACACACACACACACACAGAGTAATATCCTCTTTCCACTTCGCTTATCTACCAAGTCCCGTCTCCTCTGTCCACACACCCATAGCCCGCCCCATCTATCCTTCCTGCCACACCACACCCATCCCTCCACCCTTCTTTCACACTCGCTCAGCCCTGAAAAGTCTGCGTGGGAATAGAACACTGTGGCTCACCTTTAAAGAGAAATTGCTTTGTGGAGCAGGTGCGCTGTCTGTAATGACTTCTCTCCCCTTTTCTGCCCACTACTGTTCGCTGTTGGGGCCCCTAGTAAGTCGCGTGTCTCCGAATGCCACTTTTATTCGAGTTTAATCTCGACGACACGTGTGTCTGAGATCGTTAGCGCCTGAGTTATGCTCCGCGTTTCCTGCAGTGCTAGCAGGTTCAGGACCGACACTGTAGAGCTCTGAGCTGTGATAAGTAGATACGGTTTCAACAATAGGACATCAGCCTTTTAAACGTCTTCTTATCTGATGGTGATGGTTTTTGTCCGTTGCGTTCTGAGATAAGGACAACTGTAAAAGCATTGTGGAAACGAATGAGTCGCTCTCTGTACGTTGCTGTTGGGGTCGCAGAGGTAGCGACTGTGGAATGCTGCAGTTTGCTTTTGCATCAACCGTGAACTGAAGGCCCACCAACTTGAGAAAATTTTACCTGGGAGCGTAGATCGATAATTCAGACGCTCATCTACCCTAATTATCTGCGTGCAACCATCCGCCAAGGTTCCGTGACTGCAGCGGGTGGCTTTGGTGTGTGGCTGCAGTCGCTACGACTTCGCCGCAAAGCATAACGATAGTAGTGGGGGGCGACCTGTCAAGCCCTCCGAACTTGACTCTGGCTGTCTGTGCATCGTTTCTCAAGATGCCTCCCCAATAATTAGCACCAGACATCTGTCTGGAGCTAAGGCGGCCTCCCACTTCAAAAAA
>JAWQFJ010001559.1:102947-132947 GCA_034096865.1 Theodoxus fluviatilis
ATTACGTTTCCTGAAATCCTGTTCTGTCCCCTCGGCGCCGTTAATTACCGTCTTTGGATTTCGTGGCAGGCCATGTCCGTGCTTTGCCCTCCGTGTCGAAAAACTACGTAACTAAACTTCATAACTTTTCGTCTCGGGATCTTTTTTGGCAGGCGCGGTCGATTCTTACAACTCACAAATGATGATTCTGTCATGAAGGGCGAGCTGCCTGGGAACCGCAATGGCGGCACGCACAAGAAGCCAAAGCCTATTTGCCGGGGTGGAGCCGCAGTCGCTCTCGTGCTCGTCATTTGCGGGTAAAAAGTCAAGACGCCGCGCGTGGTCAAGGGCTTGTAGCGGGGAGGAGCTGTATTTGCCAGACCCGTATTTTCTTTCCATTTCATCAAGTCGATGGAGTCAACCCTGCAAAATCAATAGTCATTTCAAGAGGGGCATAAACGCGAGCGCATCCCGTGACAGCCGATGCAGCTGACGGAAGAATGATGGACTCGCGGGTTGCGCCCCGCCGACCGAATCCAATCTGAGGTAAAATTACATCTGCTCGAATTAGCTTTTGTCCTCGTCGCCGCGGCACCGGCCCTGCTGTGTTGCTAGTCACCTTGGAAACGGCGGTAGTAAAGCCGCGGACTGCGAGGAGGGCAGTGGCTGGGAAGAGCTGTATCGACTTTCCAGGCCAGACGCCCTCCGCCAGATGGCCAGGGACTGACCCCACCTTGCCTGCACCGCAGTGCCTACGGCTGGGCTGTGGAGGTAGAAAGAATACGGGCTGACCAAGCAAAGAGTGTTTTCCTCTCTCCTCCATGCAATGGTTTGTCTGGTTTCCTGGGCAACGGAGATACCGCACTGTTGAATCGTTAATTAGAGAAGTTGTCATTCACGGCACCATGAACGGCGAATGTGCTGTCATTTGACTGGGTACAGGCTGTTTCCAAAGTGTTGGTTTCCTCTGGCGATAGCGAGTATTAAACAGGAAAATGTTGATCACCTGAAAAAATTATGTTCCCTCTTTAATGTTTCCGTTGATGGAGTAAACTAAGATGTAAACGATGTCAGGTTTTCTCGTTTTCATTTCCATGACTGCAGTCTCTTCCTTCCCTGAGATTCAGTGTCCTTGTGTGCGTTCGCTAGCATGTTCTCATGTTCAGAGGAAGACAAAGAGGAAGATGTCCTCCTTTAGGTCTCTAACCCATGTTGTACATTGAAAATGACAAAAATGTCATTGAAATGTTAAATTAAGACAGGCTCCACAATAGTAACGAATAGTTCTATGACAATAAACAGACCGTACGTTCGTATCACAGAACTTCGTTTGAGTGTCATGTATAAATTAAGTACTCTATGTATTAGGGCCTGATGACTTCATCAGCCTAATGTCGGTTTCGTGCTTGCCAAGCCTTTCCCAAGGCAATCTGCAGCTCCTGCTCTTCTTGTGGCATGCTTGCACGCAGGCGGCACACCACGTCCTCTCTATCTTATCCTGCATGGCGGCCGCCGTCTCGATCCGTTGAGGGCTGGAGTGGTGCCCATCTGCTTCCATCGTCATCCTCTCCCCAACCCACTTGAGTCTCTATCTGGATGTGCACTCCCCGTGGCAGTGCATCACCCCCTATCGGCTCCGAGGTGCTCCCTGCCCCATCTTCCCCAGAGGCCCAGCCTTGTGCCTGTCGACTGATCCGCGGTACTCACAATTACATGGATGAAGAGCGGACGTCTGTGTCACACCAGCCGTGACCGATGTAAGAAGGCAGAAGAGACTGTCTGGCGATGTTCCGCAGGAACAGGAGACGTTGCGGCGATGTACGAGGGCAGTCAGAAGCTATGGGGTGAAGGGAAGACGCTCATCTCGCCTTGCCTGCCTGGGAACCCAGTAGACGTCTAGACGGGAACCCTGGCTTCCCGGAGCCAGGCCCTCTTGCCTGTAATCGGCGCCTGATCGAATCAGGCCGGCCCTCAATGAAATTTCCCTACAATCAAAATGATCCAATTGCACCCCCCGCCGCCGCCTGGCGCACCCCCTGCTGCTAGGTGGTCTAACTAGAGTTACCTCCCCTGCCTGATACGGCTTTTTCCTCCCTCCCGCAGCAGAAGAGCTCCCCTGGCTGCCTGACCCCCCTAGGGTGAGCGCTGCACGCTTGTCTCGGGAACAAGGGGAGGGCATCCTGGCTGCAAGTGCTCCTCCGTCTCCTTCCCACAGTCAGTTGGCTCTTGTATATGCACAAGAGGCTGCACTGCTGTCAAATAGCCTTGGAGAGGGTAGTCTCAAAAGTGCAAATGGGATGTGATAGTTTATAAGAGTGATGATCTAACGATTTCGAGTACATCTATTGAAGGAATGCGTAGAAAGTTCCAAAGTAATTTACTGTAGAAATTGATGCTGCGTTGATATTTCTGGTATCTCACAAAATTCTCCTCTCAGTTTGATACAATCTCGCACTGAATGCAGGTTCATTCCCAGAATCTGAGTAAAGTACGAAACACTTATATTGCACTTTTTGGGGGGGTAAAAGGTCAGAGAAAATTACGCACGTCCCTCGAATCTTAGAGAAGTGTAGTGAAGAAATCATCTCAGTCCATTCCTCCTGTTCTATCGCCAAGCCCATAAGTCTTGCCTCTGTAGAGGCACTTGACTTTGCCAGGAACACATGGCGGCCCTCGCTCACTCAGCCTTGAGTCTGTCTTGCCCCACACTAAAGGCAGCACGGAGTAGCCATGCACTTCACACGCTGCCTGATGGGCTTTCGATGTGTTTGAACTCAAACTGCAGTTTCGCCACCTTTGCTCCATCAATTACCCGTGCACTCCCATTAGGGACGCCCGGAGTTCTCTAAGAGACAAATAAGCGCGATATATTTCACTGAACCCTGCTCTCTCCATTTTTTGAAAAAGGGGACAGTTATTGGAAACGTCTCTGTTGGGCAGCACAAAGTTCTGCAATAGATTTAAAGAATCTGCAATATATTCTGAAAGCACCATGACCACGAGTTTCAGCTGATGAAAGGCCATGTAGCGGCAGTCGCCCTTTGCGAATCTGCCCACAGAACAAAGACTAATGTTATTGAA
The DNA here is from genome assembly GCA_034096865.1 of Theodoxus fluviatilis. Classification (NCBI taxonomy): domain Eukaryota; kingdom Metazoa; phylum Mollusca; class Gastropoda; order Cycloneritida; family Neritidae; genus Theodoxus; species Theodoxus fluviatilis. The sequence continues at coordinate 106,008 of JAWQFJ010001559.1, forward strand.
GTGCTTCCAGCAGAACAAGTGCAAATGATACGCACATGAAGGGAGAATGAGAAGATAGTGATGTGCGGACATTCACTCAAGGCCGTGCACTTTAAAATTCTGTCCCCAAGTGGTTTTTCCAGGATTTCAAGCGGTGGAGCAGCGGAAAAGGAGCGATGGGGCTATCATTAGCGAAGCATTGGAAACGTTTTGTCCACGTCTTTCATAACTCACGGCGCTTTGGCTGAGCTCTTTTCATCTTGCAGCCTGGCATGCGATCACATAGCTTTTTCGCGCATTGTCAGTTCAATGTCCTTAATGAGTGACTCAGGCCTGGGCCGACCTAAAGTAGCGTGATCAAAATTACGCTGGCCCATCGTTTTGGAGGAAAGTATCGATCTGAAAGCCGCAACTGTCGACTTTTGATCCGTAGATTAAATCAATGGAAGAGTCCCTATGCATCGCTGGGAGAAGAAAAAAACAACGAACCTCAAAAATGTCAGCAAGCCGATGGAGATAGCAAACTGGAGAAAAATTCTTCTCGTCCGGAAGCATCCTCCCCATGTTTAAGTTGACAGCGGAGAAAGTAATTGGTCCTATATGTTTGAGACTACGCGGCCGCTTTTTCCTGCGCCCGGAGAGCAAGGTCCCATTTTCTGGTGAAATGATCTTACCGGGAAGGCGGCTGTCCGAGCCAGTTAGAGTTACGGCCTTCACAATGCTGTCACTCGGCCCGGGGCCGCGTCACAAAAGCGCCCTGGCTCTGCAGAAGACTTTGCCATGACAACCAGGGCCTGCGATGCTTCGTCGGCAAGGACATTGGTGGAGGGAGGGTGGGAGGGGGAGAAAGAGGGGGGGGGGGGCAAGGGAGAGAGAGAGAGAGAGAGAGAGAGAGAGAGAGAGAGAGAGAGAGAGAGGAGAGAGAGACACACAGACAGATGCACAGACAGATAAACACAGGCACAGGCGAAGAGACAGAAGCGGAGGAGGAGGAGACAGTGATGGTGGTGATTATGCTGATGTTGATGACGACGATAATGATAATGATGACGACGACGACGACGATGATGATGATACGAGTTAAACGGCCTATCAGCCATTGTAGGCTATGTAAGGACATTGACTATGAACATGACTAAATTTGGTGAGAATACAGTAGGTCGTCCTGATTCCTCTCTCTCTTCATTCGCCTTTAACGAATAGCGAAGGAAGACGCTATGGGCGAATTCTTTCCCCAAGAGAATGAGAGAAAGAGCAAGCGAGAGAGAGAGAGAGAGAGAGAGAGAGAGAGAGAGAGAGAGAGAGAGAGAGAGAGGGGGGGGGGAGAACGAGGGGAGGAAGGAGGAAGGGAGTGGCTTGCTTCTATCTGCAACATCGCCAGCTTCCACAACGATGTTTTATCAGATCTGTCTTGTCGATCGCAAGGGGGAGGCCATGTTTTTTCCATTTCTTGTGCCTGGTTCCGCCCCCCCATTCGTCAGGAGACAACATGGGCCAACAGCGACAACTGTTCTTGCCGGTCTCGTAAGTTTAGAGCTGCCGTCTGACGTAATGCGTGAACCAGCTGCTCCGGACGTGCCTGATCTGGACCGTCGTCTGCTGGGTCTTGTCCCAGAGCTCTTCCGCTGTCCTCCCTGCACGTCTCCCACGGCCTGGTCCTCAGTGCCGCTGTAAGGCGAGACTTCCCTGCACTGCTAGAGATCTCATGGCCGTCCGTCATTCCAACGTGTTTGCTTTCCATCCGCCATTCACCGATTCCCTTTGTTCTCGAAGCCAGGCGTCTGTTTCGCAAAGCTGTTACTGCATTTTCAAAGGAGAAAATGAGAAAAAGGGATATAGGACGCGACAATGCTAGGTTTGAAATCTTACTTCTCGTTCATGATGAGGAAAGCGTGAATGCACCGACGGCCATCTGGAAATCCACCTTTCCGGTTGCCTGGGCAAGAGTAGGCGTGGTTGGGGTGAACCAAATTTTAAATTAAAACAAATGCGATTGATGATTTGATTTAAAAGTTTAATAATGCAACCGATGCCTATAATATTAATTCTGGGGTGAAAACACTTAAAGAGTTACATTCATTTATGAGAGACATATAGAATGTGGGAATTTTGCTATGTAGTTGCGTGTGTGTGTGTGTGTGTGTGTGTGTGTGTGTGTGTGTGTGTGTGTGTGTGTGTGTGTGTGTGTGTGTGTGTGTGTGCGTGTGAGGGAGAGAGGGAGAGAGACAGACAGACAGACAGACAGACAGACAGACAGACAGACAGACAGACAGACAGACAGACAGACAGACAGACAGAGAGAGAGAGAGAGAGAGAGAGAGAGAGAGAGAGAGAGAGAGAGAGAGAGAGAGAGAGAGGGGGGGGGGTGGCCGAGACCTACTGGCTGGACAACCTTTCATCAAGACGTAAATGAAGAAAGAAGTGGTGAATACTGGCGCAAAGGGAAGTTTGTGGAGCGAGGATGGTCAACAAGCCGCGCTGCAGTGCAGACGGACAGACAGGGAGAAATGATGCGTGGCGTGGGTGTACGGGCCATGCAAACCTAGGTTAGGCCACCTTTCACCATAGCACCACCAACTACATCAACATGGTAAAGAAAAATAGGTAGCCCTCAAGTTTCAAGGGGAGAGACCCGCCGCTTGTTTGCTTTTCCGTTCTGAGCGTCGTCGTCAAACACGGGGCTTATTTTTGGGATTGGCGTTTTTGGCTCGCTACAAAGGATGTAAAGATAGTCATAGTCATGATGAATTGTTTGAATTAAGAAGCAGAACATCGATTTCAGGGTTCATGTGGAGAATTAGTGTAATTGCGTGGCGTCTCATGATGTTCCGGGAAACGTATACGTTTCCTTAACGACTGAAAAGCACTGTCTAGGTACACGATAGCTACACACTATTTAGTGTTGGCTGAATCGATCTCTTGAGTGCAGAGAGAATACGCTCAAAATAACTGCCGGCTGAATCGATAATACATTGTGACGACCAAAACAGCACAGTTCAGGCGAAGAAAAATTGATATTGACCTATAAGTAAACTCGCAAATGAGCAGACTTTCGAAAGTCACGTGAAAAATAAATGTCAATATTTTCCCATAGAATCTCATTCAATTGGATTAATTGGCACCGTTGGGCGAAAGGGCGCCACTCCAAATCCTGTTGTTCACGTGACAACAGATCCACATAAAGTGCATGCGCAGCACGCCGAGTTCACGCAGTTCAACCCAACGCTGCAGCTTCTCTGCACCTACTGAGACAACACTTCTTGGCTCCTGGCGGGGCGTCAGGAGGGGAGGGCAAGGATGCAGACGCGATGCCCGGGACGCTGACTGGCTCTTGCCCTGATGAGGATGCTGTTATTTTCTCTGCGAGGGATCCGTGGCCTGGCGGACAGCCGGGGCCGGGCGCCACCAAATGCCAGCGGGATCCGCTGCTGTTGTTCCGCACGGATTCCGAACCCTGCCGGAAAGTTTCGCCTCCTGTCAGCGGCCAGCCTCTGTAACCCTGCCCTCCTCTGCTCTGGACGGCCTGCTGCTTGCAAGCAACACCGCCAAAATGGGGGATTGAGGGGATTGCGGGAGGGGGTGTAGATGGGAGTTGGACCATGAGGGGGGTAGGCGAAGGTTAAGAAGGATCCATGAGGGTGGAGGTGTGGGGTGAGAGATGTAAGTGGTGGTGGTGGTTGGAGGTGGGTGGGAGAATTCCTGGAATGTTGGCTTGGAAGTTCAGGCCAGTGGTCACGACTGTTAGTTTTTCTTATACTTCTCCACGTAACACGCTCTTGTAGCGAGCACTTCAAGAGCGTCAGCGGATGGGAGGTTGTGCAAGAATGGATGCTTGGAATGAGTAGCAGAGAGTGCTTCCTTTGTAAATCTTGCCCAGTGAGCCCGTGTGAATGAGTCTTGAAGACGTTGAGGAACTTCTGACATTTCACTTGCTGTGGAGGAACGCTGGTCGCCCGACAGAAGCACGCCCTGATTGTTTCAGCCTGTGCATTCTCCATTTCACGACTCGTGGCATTTGGTTGGTGTTTATTTGTTGTGTTCGTTCTCGTCGAGCGGAGAATGTCTTTGTATGTGTATTGGACGTTGTCCTTTTCGCTTCGTTTTGACTTGGCAATGCATTCATTCTTGTAAATATTGTATGCTTTTTTGTTTTGATTTTGGTTTTATCCAATGTGGAATATGTTGTGCTAACTTAAGTTTTCCTTCTTTTTACACTCTTACTGCCCCCAAGTAGAGAAATGAATCCCGAAACCAAAATGAAAATTTCTCAAAATATTCTACTGATGTCTTCAGTAACGAAAGCGAGAAATTGACAACTAACGCCTCGATTCGACATGGAAACGGTCGATTGATTTTGTAAATCCAGAAGGCGGGCATTCATCGATTTGGGGATGCTGACACAAACTACTGATACTTTGGAATGCACCTCGTCTGTTGAGAAACTAACCCGCCTGGCTTGCTGTCCGTGCTCTAACCCTGCTTGGGATGCCTGCCTCGCTACCTGCCTGCGTGTGTCCGAGCTGCCCGTGACTTCCATGTCTGCTTTGCAAGTCTGGCCAGGCCGTGCCCCTGTCTCAGGGCACTGATCCTCTCCGCCACACGCCCAAGTTTGGTCTGCCTAACTAACTGTGGCGCATTGTGATGCGGGACGGACAGGCTCTGCAGCCGAGGATGACGGTCGCTCCTTGCTATGCTTTGCACCTAACGCCTGTCGTGCCCTGCGGAATGAAGAAACCCCAGTGCATGCGCTGCCTGGACCTCCACGCGCCTTCATCCAGCAAGCAACTTCTCCAGTCTCTGGTTTGGCCCAAAGGGCCACCTCCACAAACTGACATCCTTGCAGATCAGAATATTCCATCACAATCATTTCTAAACTGCTGTAATTCCATTGGTAACCCCATCACGCTGCTAGGAAAGAATGGTCCTTTGACAAAGCTAGAGCGGAAGAGAAGAAGAAGGAAGGAGACACAATGGCGTGGCAGGCGGGCGAGGCTAACGGCGGGTTGCCCCTGTGTTTTGTAGTGGACGGGATGTGGTCGCCCTGGACTTCATGGACGACATGCAGCACGGTGTGCACGCAGATCCGACGCAGGTTCTGCGACAACCCCACACCCCAGAACGGCGGCCAGGGCTGCCTAGGCCATAATTACGCCAGCACCAACTGCACGGGGGGCATGTGCAGAGGTAGACACTCCTTTTTTACTCTTTTGTTTCCATTTGCATGATCGATCTGTATTCCTTTTTCATTCTATCCTGCCTTAAAATATTATTTTAGGTGTTTTCTTTTTCATTTTAATGACGTTTTAATCTGTTTTGCTAAATGTTCATGGCTTATTCCTTTCTCGCAGATTTAATGTGTAGTTTTTACACTGGATGTAGTACTGATATTGCTGAAGTCATGCTATGAAATGGTTTCTATTGCTTGTTCTTTGATAACCGGTGCTGATGATTTTTCAGTCTATGTGTAGACTAGTGATATTTTCCTTGGATATTATATTTTCTCTGTATATTTATTTGCACCTCACACGTATGAGTTATTTGCATGCATTGTTAATCACCTACAGGAACTGACTGCGGTTACGACACATTTAACCCGTCAGGTTCTTTGGAGAGGCAGTTTGATTTCAGCATCGCTTCGCGTAGTCCATGAATAGGATTTCTCGGGTGCATTCGATTGGAGTACGTGCTCTCTAAATGTGAATAGTCCAACACTTCCACAGCATTTTTACCTGGAACACTTGCCGAAATCGCTTTCGAGAGCGAGTGACTCATGGGAGAGGGGAAGCTCCATTTAGCACAACGCGTGCCTACAGCACGGGTAAGGTCGCGCTATAAAGACGTGTATCTGTCCTCTCCCTGCCCCCAGCATTCCTGCCCCGACCCCTCGTGTTCCTGCCCGTCCTGCAGACTGGGTGAGAGGGTCTGCTGTTCCCCTCTCCCGGGCCAGGAGACAGGCGGCTGACTAGGATGGCTCTTCCTCTCCACTTTCACGTACAACCCCCACCCCTCCCTCCCTCCCACCCCCACCGCCACCCTCCCTCTTACCCCCACCCTCCCTCCCACCCCCACCCCATTCTCCTCTTGTCAGCCCCCTGCCAGCGTGGAGTTGGCTCCTGCTGGTAGTTACCTGCACTCACAGTCGCTGTCAGTGAGAAGTACATGCTTCAGCGAAGAGAAGGAGGGAGGAAGGGTTCTTGTGAGATATGCCGTATGTGTCCAGTTGGTTAACTAGCTTTATTCAGGTTCAACGCAATCTCGATCTCGCACTTGACTGTTCTTTGTTCACCTACGAAATCCAGCGACCAGCCAGATGCGTAGTTTAAGGTGCTTCGGACATCTACTCTTATTAATCATCTATGACGTGCGGCATTTGTTTCTTGCTATTGGAGATGCACAGTTAAGATGTGTATTGTACTCTTAAGCAAAGCTGCCAGTCCAATTTCCATTATTCGATTCAAGAAGAATTCTGACTCAGTTCAAAACCGTGTGCCACGCATTATTTGTGGGTCAAGGCGGACAGTAACGCCATCCATTCTTACCTGTCCTTAGTGCCCCTGGGTGTCAGCAGGCAACGTGCTAAGGGGGATCATATGGCCCCCTCTCTCCCCCCTTCGCTCCCCCTCTCCCCTCCTCAGCTCGTCAGTGGACAGGCCACTTACATTTCACTTGCCCCGGGGGTCAAGCGGGCCAGCGCTGCGAGGCAGAAATAGGTTTATGATTGGGTTTACGGTGATATATGCCGACATGATTAGCAGCGCGGGCATGCGATACCAAGATAGGGAGGGCCCGAACTTGCCTTGCCCACCCTATAGGCCAGGGTCCCCTCACAATGGCCCCAGTCCCGTCCCCCCTGTATCTCCCCCCTGGATCTCCAGACAGCGAGCCTGTGAGGAAGGAGTGGGGATGTGTCGTTTACACCTAGGCCTTATCTACTCGCCAGAGGATTCCGCGGCTGACGCTAGGAACAGCCATTTTAACTAGGGTCCCCTGCTAGATTGAATCGCTGTCAGCACATTATTAAGATTTTGCGGCGTAGTTGCGAACTTCGTTGATAGAACAAGCTGCAAGGAAAGCCGATCTGCTCACACCGGTTAGGTCAAAATATTTAGGAGGGAATTGATACAGAAGTGCCACATTCTGAACGATATTTCAACACGACATGCGATAATCACTCCAAGAAAGAAAAGATGCGAATCGCTGCGCGAGAAGAGGTTTGGTAGGAAGGCAGCGCCAGTCAAACTTCCCTTGATCTGTCTCGCCTAGAGGGACAGGCGAGGACAGCTCCTATTACCTAAGTAGCCTTTTTTTCATCGTCGGCGATGAAAGTTTGACCGTCATGTGACTTTCGTGTCAAGGGGCTCTCTTTGCTTCTCGCCAGAGTTGTGCAAGCCGGGGAGAGAGGAAGTCGCTCAGAGCTTATCTGGCAACAAGTTGGCTTCCCTCCCCACCTCTATTCAGCCCACGTCTCTCCCAGTCTGCCCCCACTCTCTCTCCTTCCCTCTCTCTTCCCCTCCCTCCTACTTCCTGCGAGCAGCCCTGGGGTAGCGGCGACAGATGAGGAACACACGCACGCCTCTTGGAAATTCCGACAGGATATTGGATGCTGCCCCCTCCCCCACCCCACTTCTTCCTCCGGCCCACCCGCCAGTTTTCGCTGCTGAAAGCTTTGCACCTGTCCCTCGGCGATATTCAATTAGCCGGAGCGAGCTCGGAGACATTTTAGATCAGCTCTGAGAGGTATTCGCCCTTTATCGCCTTTGCCCATCTAGTCGCATCGGACCGGGGCTCCCGACGGGCGGAGGGTTCCCGCTGGAGAGATGTGCTTCCTCTTCATCATTAATTCCGTGGAGAGCTATCGCGTTGCTTTGGTAGAGCGGGCGCCGCTGCTGTTGCTGACGCGAGGCCTTGTGGGGTCTGTCTCCGTTGTCAGCTGCTTCATTTGCGGCCTCTTGTCTTCATTCCTTCGGCACTTTCGCATCCCGTATCAAGTTAAAGCTGCAACTGGCTGGTGCAACGTGAAGAATGCGCGGCTCTAATTGAGATGTTATCTCAGCTTGTTTCTGTATCTTTATGCCCCATTCAATTTCCCCAGCGATGAGTGCAACTCCCGCTGAAAGCCGGCCGCGTGAAAGAGCCGTTCTTATCACAGCGACCTTTCTAAAACCTGTCATCATTCAGATTTCACGGTTCTAGGTTGTTTTCCTTCTTTCGGCCTAAGTTCCCATGTTTGGCGGGGTCAACCGAGGCCGGAGACTGTCAGTGGCGCATTAATAATTGAACCCATTCTCACCGTCTTCTTTTCCAAGGAAAGGCTTCCGCCCCCTTTATAGCCAAAGGTTATTAGAGTCACTTCGTTGGCTTTGCGACGATAGCCTTTGTGTACAGGCCGGCTGACCCTCATCAATAAAGTCTGTAGGGACTCTTGACCCGCAGTTGGCCTGGTCGCCTCTTGTTCTGTCGTCAGCATCAGCTGTCCGGCATAGGGCAGCAGAGGCTCTCAGCGGTAATCCTTCAGGGAGTCATGCTGGGCCCTCATCTGTTCTTATTACTGGGCGTCATTAGAGTCTGACGGAGACCTCATCTCCTCGGCTCATCATGCCTTTCGGCTGTAACAGGATTCCCTTTTGGCTTTACCCTTTCTTCCGCTTGTCGTGTCGCTGACCTTTCCAAAAATATATTCCCAGGATGTTGGGTTTGCAATTGAAAATAAAAGTTGACTGAGATTCTGTTTGGAAATCTTGAGACGCAATTGGTTTCTTTGTTGTATTTTTGCTAGCCACAGGATAATGATTTGGCTGAAACCTGCTCCGGAAATTGTGAAATTTTATTCAAGAAAAACGTCAGAGAAAGCAGGAAAGGATACATACTCGTCACCTCCGGATACGTTTTCTTCTGCCGAACTGCATTTATTACAGGTGAATCACGCACAACGCTGCATGTAGAAAACGTTTAAAAGCTCAGAACAGGCGCTGGCAGTCGTACATCATGAACTGCCTTTTCCTCATCACAGACTTGTCATGCCCCACATAGGAACCGGAAAGCCTTCACACGAAGGGAGAGGTTGTAGACGCCAGGAATGGCCTAATTGCTTCACTTTTCCTTGGGAGGAGGCGAGTGCTGAATCTCAGGCACTACACGTTCTGCGCTCAGTTCTGCATGGAACATGAGGTTTTCTAGGCCTATCTTTCTGATTCGGGCAGTTTTGATAGGGGCTGTCCGGTGCAGGGAACACGCAAACATCCGGCAGGACGACTACATCAACAGATGCTCAGCAATGCATCATCTCTGGGTTGGACAATCTCTGATATCGAGGCCAGTTTGGCAGAGGCGAGATAGGCAGAGATGAATGTCGACGTCACGATGGTGTTCCTTCCATCTTTTCCCGTGTTGATCCTCCTTGGCTCTTCAGAATACGTCATCTCGCCATCTCTGAGCCTTCCTGTCAACCGCAACAACTATCTCCACCTGAGGTGCCAAATCTTCCTCCTTGTCTGAGCTTGTCTTGCCGTGCGACGGTTTTATTTACGATTATGGGTCCTTGGAAAGGCGGCCCTCAAAGATATTGCTTCCTCTCCCTTCTGCTAGTTTGGGTTTGTCAGTTGATTATGGCGTGAGAAGTCAAGGAGCAGGCTGTGTCAATCACACAGCTTCTCTAGCCGAGGCTGAGGTCTGCTGGCAGTCAGCGGTGTGTAGAGTGAGAAGAGATCCTCTCAGAGAACGCACACCTTGAGCATAGGGGTGAGGGGTGAGATGGAGTTGAGGGGGTGCCGTGGTGAGTCATGACGGAAAGACGACGGCGATGCTGGGTAGCTGGGACGTGTGAAGTTAAGAATCCTATTTGCAGGCTGGGTGCAGTGATGACAGACAGAAAGATTTGGTTATGTAAGAATCGGAGGCAACTGCGGAACATGCAAGAGGTAATTTTCCACGCTTGGCCAGTGAAAAAGTAGTCAAATTCATCGTGTTAAGTTTGCGTAGTAGAACTAATATGCATGCACATGAGAGAGAGAGAGAGAGAGAGAGAGAGAGAGAGAGAGAGAGAGAGGGGGGGGGGGGGGGAGGGAGGGAGGGAGGGAAGGGGAGAGAGAGAGAGAGAGAGAGAGAGAGAGAGAGAGAGAGAGAGAGAGAGAGAGAGAGAGAGAGAGAGAGAGAGAGAGAGAGAGAGAGAGAGGGAGGGAGAGAGAGAGAGAGAGAGAGAGAGAGAGAGAGAGAGAGAGAGAGAGAGAGAGAGAACTGAACTGAACTTTATTGAGGCCATAGGCCCATTGCATGTGCACAGTTGAAAATGTTACAAGAATTCCATCAACATTGTGCCGTGCCAACATCATCTTGTGAGCAGTTTTTCCACAACAATTTAAGTTTCAAATTCCTATATAATTACTGTACAGCAGGGTAAGCGTCTTTGAGAACTTTCCAAAGCACCGAACGATTGACAGAATCAAACGCCTTTCGATAATCAACAAACGCAACATATAATTTTCCTCGTCTGTCCCCGTATACATGCTTCAAAATGATTGCATACAAGACAAAAATGTGGTCAATCGTGGAGTGCTGTGTTCGAAACCCGGCTTGTTCTACGCAAATTTTGTTTTCCAGCTCCATCCAAGTACGTAATCGCCTAGTGAGGATGGTTGTAAAGATCTTACTACTAGCATATAACAATGAAATGCCTCTATAGTTTTCTGTATTTTGCACATCTCCTCTCTTGTGCAGCGGGATAATGATTGATTTTGACCAAGCCTCTGGGAAACGATGGGACTCGTAAAGTGCATTAAACAATTTGGTCAGGAATGGGATGATTTTCTCTCCTGCTATCTTGTAGCAGCCTCCGGGTAGGCCGTCTAAACCTGGGGCCTTCTCAGATCGTAAATGAGTGATAGCACTTCTTACTTCGTCCTCACTGATTGGAGGATCCAGAACTTCATGCGTTACTAGTTCATCAGTGTGCGCTTCTTTACATACGAAGCTATCGGTACTATCGAACATAGTTTCAAAGTAGAATTTCCATGCTTCTATACTAATATTCGGTTGTGGGGATGGTCGTCGTATGGATCTCCTAACTATGCCCCAGAACGATCTAGAGTTCGACAAAGCTCGTATTAGGGAGAGAGACACAGAGAGAGAGAGACAGAGAGAGAGAGACAGAGAGAGAGAGAGAGAGAGAGAGAGAGAGAGAGAGAGAGAGAGAGAGAGAGAGAGAGAGAGAGAGAGAGAATGTTTTCCATCTTTTACATTCTTTCGCCACCGCCCTCACCAACTCAGCAGGGCAGCTGAAGAGGCGCTTGGTATCTCTGAGCTCAGGTGATGGTTTTGATTAGGCATAGCTCCCCTCATTAGCAAACATGCTCTTCCTGCTCCCTTTTTGTCCTGGGGCCGCGTCTCCCATTGATGTTTATTTGTTCAGGTTTTCAGAGACAGTGTAACATTTAGAGGGGCATCGCGGCGGGTTAAGTCAACACCACAGCCTCCAGTCAAAGGGGCTGGCAACGGAGGTCGTGCTATCGCTTTCCCCGGCATAGGCAAAGTTTGGTTTGCTGTGATGGAAACGATGACTGGATTAACGTGTTTGCCTTGCAGCCGGGCTGGATTCTGAGAGTGGGAATAGGATGCAGCACACCCGCGGAACTTTTTCCCCACCACGAGGAAGTTTTCTTTGGTAATCTTCGGTGTTCATTCAAAGGTTTTTCGTTGCTCTTCATACTCCTTGCCGCCTTGATTTCGTCCACCCTGGATCCTCTTCAAAGGCGCAGGATTTTTTTATTCTTACTCTTCCGTGAGCTTATCCACAGCGTTTTTTGAAATATGTGTAAAAGATCTTCTCTCCCCTTTTTGCCCTTCATTGCCCGTTGCCCTTTCATAACAGGAGGGCAGGGAATGAAATTAGCCGCACCTGAATATTTTTCATCTCACGGAGAGAGTACAGGGATACTTCCAAAGAGCAACATAATCATCAAGATCAAACCGGGCTGTTATGGCAGCGGGGATGGGGAGGGGAGCTATTTTGATCTTGACTACCAGCTCGGGGAGAGATGCTTGTAGACTGGGGCGTATACCGAAGATGAGTCGTGATCAAAGTTTGCCTGGGAGAGATCAATATAGGTTTTATGATGGACCCCGTGGGTGAGACAGGATGGCTCACCAGGATGTCAAGACCAGTCGACCTCCGACGGGTTCGTAGTGTTTGCCGTGACTGGGACTGGGTTAAGAGCCGAAAGAAGGCTCCCCCTTCCTTCAGCTGAGAGGAGAGTGTCAGACATCTAGTTGACGGGGAAGGATGGCTTCTCTCCAAGCCATTGATTGGGCAGCACGAGAGGCGTCCTGTCAGACCAGGGCGTCAGGCGGCCTCCTTGCCCTCGATTAGGCCATTGAATGAGAGACGCTTGTCCAGACGGCTGGATGTTGTTTCTTTGCTGTCTCGTGCCCTCTCGGATCCGTTCCCACCTCCAACTGTTCTTGATGGAGAGAAGGTTGCAGCCAGGAGGTCTCTTTTTTAAATCTTTCTATGCGGCATGCAAATGATAAATTCCTTTGTCAGGTGCGCAATAGCAGATATTACTTTCCCTCGTTTATCCATTCGTGTTGTTGTAACACATTAGCTGTGATCACAGATTTGTGATTTAGACATTGCCATTCCTTTTCACGCTGTTTACTTAAGGCCCACGTACAATTCACATGTTTTAAAGGACCACACGAAAGGATAATGTACGATGCAGAAAATTCTTTTGTACTCATTTTTGACTCACATGCGAAGCAAAAGTGAGTCTATGTACTGAGCCGTGTCGTCCGTCCGTCCGGGCGGGCGGGCGTCCGTCCGTAAAAAACTTAAACGTTGGATTTTTCTCGGAGACTATTAAGTCTATCAACACCAAATGTGGCATGATGGTGTATGATCACAAGGCCTCAAAATACATACATAGTGACTTGACCTTGCTTCAAGGTCAAGGTCACAGGAGCCATAAATGTGGTCTCAAAAACAGTCATTTTTCACATTTTCCCAATTTTCTCCCACGTTATTGAGAATGGCGACCTTAGCTACAAGTGGTATATAGGTCAAAGCAAGCCCTATCTTTTGATACCAGTTTGGTTGACCTTGCTTCAAGGTCAAGGTCACAGGAGCTCTTCAAAGTTGGATTGTATACATATTTTGAAGTGACCTTGACCCTGAACTATGGAAGATAACTGTTTCAAACTTAATAATTATGTGGGGCACATGTTATACTTTCATCATGAGACACATTTGTTCACATATCATCAAGGTCAAGGTCACTTTGACCCTTATGAAATGTGACCAAAATGGGGTAGTGAACCACTAAAAGTGACTATATCTCATGGTAGAAAGTGCCAATAAGCACCATTGTGCTTCCTATGTCTTGAATTAACAGCTTTGTGTTGCATGACCTTGGATGACCTTGACCTTGGGACCTTGGGTCAAGGTCACATGTATTTTGGTAGGAAAAATGTGTAAAGCATTTCTTAGTGTATGATGTCATTGGTAGGTTTAGTTGTTTGACCTTGACCTTGAAGGTCACCTGAAGGTCAAGGTCATATAAAGGTCAAGGTCATATAAAGGTCAAGGTCAAGCATGTGAGTCGTATGGGCTTTGCCCTTCTTGTTTTTCCTTTCGTTCAAACGAAACGGGATCTCTTCTCGATATTTCGACAAGGTAGATTTTCAAAGGTTTGATTGTATCTGGCTACGCGGACATGACAGACTGTGTGGATGAGAATGCAAAGAGGACGTATTGATGAACTATTTTTACAAAGAGGACATATAGAAAGTTTTTACAAAGGGACGTATATACGTTTTGTTGCCAGCGACATCTGTTCGCTAAAAACTTGTCCCATTTTCTGGTTCTCTTTCTTCTCTTTTTTATTTTCGTCTCCAGTTAATGGACTTGCGTCCTTTCCAAAGAACACACACGGGTATGTAGAAACCAAGTCCAGGTTTGACGCAGTTCTTTGTCTGGAGTTCTGGAGCGAAAAGAAAGCGTTTGATTGAAGAAAAAAAAGATATTTGCTTGCAGCAAATGGCGTTGTGTCACGAAACAAGGCTTTCAGTAAGGGCGAGGAGGAGGAGTATTGATTTTACCCGTTACCTCTATGTAGGTTTTATCTTTCGTCCAGACTGTGCGCTCCAGCACGCTCAAATGCCAGTGCGCCATCCGAGGCTGGCCCATTTCTTATTGGTATCATGAAGCCGCGTATTGATTTTTCTCCTTTCTGTCGGTCACTGGTGTCCTCTTCCTCTGCGGGTACTATTTCTAAAGGTGCTCTAATTAAGTTAATGCAGAAAAAAATCTAAACAGTAATGGAAAGGTTGCAAATGGAGCCTTTTTTTTAAATTCCCGGCTTGTTTTTTTCTGAAACAGTGAAGGCTTCTTTTCTTTGCATTATTATTTGGTATATTGGTCTTGTTTGTGCCAGTACGACCTTAAAAGGGGAAAATGTTTAGCGAGTGGTATGGGGTCGGGAAAAAGACGAAAACACATGTTGTCACTTCTTCCCTGCAGAGCGTTATGCGGCAGGGGAGACAGTTCTGAAGGACTATCTAGGACGCGTGCATTGAGAGGCTGCGACCGGTCTTCGTGGAACGTGCCAGACTCAAAGAGGGCTTCCCTGTGCAAGCAATGAGGCAAATTGTCGTGAGTTTCGTGGTCGACTGGTTATTTTCCAGGCAGCTAGGAATCCTCATTTCCCGGTTTGCTGTGTTCAGAGTGATGTTCGAAAACAAACGTTGGGAAGAAATCATAAACACGCTGATTGGTTGGAGGAGTCTAGACTCGAGGCAGGAAGGAAAAGACTCACACAGCCAGGTGGAATACGGATCGTAGGTTTTTCCGTTTTGAATGAGCTCCGCATTCCACGATGGCAAACTCTCTCGGCTCTGGCTAGCAAAGCCACGGGAACCGGTGCTTGTCTTGGGGTAATTTTTTCAGAGTTTCATTGTGAGCCCATTAACGCCTTTGACTAGGAAGGTGCGTGCCTGAACTGTTGCTGCCCCGGAAAGGAGGTACGTGGAGGATGATCGAGGGAAAACTGCTTGTGTTTTCCTCTGCTGTCACTAGAGAGGCGTCATCTTAATGGTGAGGTGCTTCTGATGCAGAGCTGCTGGCGCTGAGCGGAGGGGGGAGGGGAAGTGATTGTGGTGCAGTTTTTGAGGCGGGAGGGATGGGCAAGCAGATGTGCTGGGGTCTGCTGCGCGGGACACGGGCAGGTTCCATTTGATTACTTTCCTAAAGATCACACCCAGGCGCCCTCCCCCATTGAATCAGACACGGTCCGTCGTCAATTGCATCAGCAGGGTCAGTGTCTGCGCGGCCACCCGAGCCCGCTCCGCATTGACAACCTCTCCTGGCCGTCAACAATGGGCGCGGGGAAAATTTATTCAATTGATTTTTTTGTCTTGCTCGATGCGGTCACTTCCCCGTGAAATGTCGTTAGGTGATAAATTAGATTCTTTTATCACCAAACTGATCTTTTTCATCCCGTGTCAATTTGATTAATTACAAATAATCAATACGAAAATTCCACGGGGGCGAGCCTTAGCGGAAGGCAGCAAATGGAATTGGTGTGGCTGAAACGAGCCTGATGGCCCGCTTCTCTCGCCAATGGTCGATTATTGCGCAACGTGTAGTGGGATGCTTGCGAAGGGGCCAGGGGGGTGTGGGGTTTAGGGAGGATGGGGGCAAATTGAGGAAGGCAACACTACGGAGATGTTCCAGTGAGGGCAATAAAATAACAAACGGGCGATTATTTGATTTCGAGGTAATCGCGTTTCACGGGTGTTTGGCGAGGAGTTACCAATGTGCGACACGCCTTTGATGGCTCGCAGCCTTCTCGCCCTTCCACACCCTGCTGGGGAGAGCTTGACAACGTCAGAGACGCGTCCCTGCAGCGTCACTGGTGTGACGTCATCAACGTGCTGCCAGAGACATCACGTCAAAAACTTTCGATTACTATGATGATGAGTGAGATGAGATCTATGATCAGATTTGGCGAGAAGCCAGTTTGAAATTAAATTTACCCGTTTTTCTCTCTGGGTGTCAGGACTACATTCTTTGCATCTTGCATATTATTTTGAAGAAAATGTTTTCTGCGTTTAAGCGTGATGATATTCTAGAGTTTATCAGGCGGAGGATATTGTTTCATCAACGAACGGCAGAACCAATATGGCGATCAGTTATCTGAAGGGGAAAACCCTTCAGGTAATGTTTTGCAGGAAAGTCTCTTGTTTCATCTAATTTCTCATTGTGCAAATACCCCTTTAGGGACGAAAAGTAACCGAATATGTTGGTGATTCAGGCAAGGATTTTTTTGTTGTCTTGGACTTGAGCTCGGTCCGAGTCGGCATGATGAAGCGTAAGTGTTTCTTGTCCGTGCCGCCTCTCGGCACCGAACCTTTTCAAACAAAACCTTTTCCATTTTTCCTCCACACAGGCGGAAAAGAACCTCTTTTTTTTGCATTGGTACTTCAATCAACGTCATTACCTGCCGTCTCGATTGGACCAAGTCAAGGCACTGAAGAACTATCAGACTGATGCTCGTAAGCAGAGTGGGGTTTTTCCGTTTTCCTCTGAATTCGATGCAGAAAAAGAAATGTGCTTGATGATGCTTCAGATCAGGCTGGGAAATGGGTGGAAGATTATAATCCGTAGCAGCTCTACCCGAAGAAACTTTTTTATCTCTTCTGAAGCAAATCAAGCAAAAGTTGACATCACCACTTCTGGCAGCTGAAACAGATCAAATTATTTCAAGCAGTCGTTCAGTAGGAATCTGTTTCTTTACTAATATTAAGAACCCGGACGTCAATAATTCGCTCGTGGGTTTTTCAAATGTTGAGGGTTCGAGTTCATCAGCTTTCATGTTCCCAGTGGGCATCCCTGGTGCTTTTGTCAAACAATCCTCTTTCTATCCCCCTCAACCCACTTTCACCATGGCTTCTTCATATCATCTCGTTCCATTCATTCGCACATCAGCTCAGTTATCTTCAGGATTAATGTTGTCACTTGTTTCACAGGTCTGATCACTCTCCCGGCAAAGCAATTGATTAAACATTGGGTGTCATTAGCCTGAAAATATTAGTACATGCAGGGTCTAAAATGTCAGCTATACATGAGTATCTTGCTGTTATATCGACTGAGGTGTCTCGCGGTTTTGGCTCGGATGCAAGGCAGGCAATCAGACAGCCAGGCGGGTGGGCAAGGCAGGCAAGCAGACAGCCAGGCGGGTGGGCAAGGCAGGCAAGCAGACAGCCAGGCGGGTGGGCGCACAGAGATCAGTGGAAGGCAGACGGAAGCACACACGAAGAGACGCTGAGAAACAAAAGCAGGGAGAAAGACAGACAAGGCAGACACTGTCACGAGAGGCGCTAGAACATTGCAGATGCAGCACAAACGGCTGTAAGGAGGCAGGGAATGCACCCTCGGCTGTACAGGACTGGGAAAGGGACTGAGAAGCACCTTGGAGCTGGAGGAATTACAAAGAGTATTGACCGAGAAGACGCTGTTCTTCTTTTGCTAGTTAGCCTTTGTCCCCTCCTGAAGCCTCACTCCCCGCCTCCTTGGCCAGATAGCGGGGCTAATGGGTCGTGGCTGGGTGCTCATCTCCCGCACGCCTGGACCATCCCCGTCTCTCATATTCCTGTTTTCCTTCTCCACCGTAGCCCTGCCCCAACTCTCTGTAAGTTGAAACCCATCAAGTACCCTACCCCTAACTCCTTTGCATGTAAGGCAGAGAGGCAATTGCTGTGTCTAATTGTGTATGGATGGATGGTGTTCACGACCTTCTATTCAGAAACATCTAAAAAATTTAAGCGACTAGTCTGAAGCTTTTGGGGAAAATGTTTACGATCCGTTGCAAGAAAGACTTATGGAGGCTAGAGAAAAGATCTGGTAGCTTTTTACCGAGGTCGTAGATTCAAACCCAAGTGTCTCGAATGGAAATTGTTTCGGGGTATTGTTGAACAAAAGCAGGGGGAAATATGATTGAAGACGCTTTTGTGAAGGAATATGGAAGCGGCCCCCTGGGACGAAGCGAACTCCAAATAATTATAGGGGAGGACCAGGTCGAGTTGAGGAAAAGAGGGGTCGAGTAAGGGAAGGGAAGGGAGGAGACCACGCGGGGGAGGGGGACCAGGGGGTGAACGGGCACGAGAGAATTGTTTCCGGCGGAAGTGGCAGCAGGAGGGAGATGGAGGGGTGCGCAGAAGTTAGCGGAGATGATAGCGTCACATAAGGCGAGAAGAAGAAGAGAAAGAAAAAAATGCTGAATGAAGGAAGGATGAAGAGAAGAGAAGAGAAAGAGCGAGAGAGAGAGCGAGAGAGAGAGGTCGGGAGAAGCGAGGGTGCAGGGCAGCTCGACTTAGTCATCTGTACCCCCTGGGGAGGTGACGGGGAAATTAAGTCCCTGCTATCGCTGTCCGCGCGTCGGAGTGCCTCTCCTCCTCCTGTGTTTGCTCCTGGCGCTAAAGAATCGAATTAGTAGAGAAGACTGGAAACGCAAGATGTCCCCTTTGTGGAAAGCAACCCACAATCATCAGGCCTCCTAATGGCGCCTTCGCTGGAATTGGGTGTGTAAATAGCTTTGGTGTCCTTTATTGGTCTCCACTTACGATTGCGCCTGCCAGGCTTGAGTTGAATTTCGCCTTCCCCGATGCCCCGCCAATCCTCTTCTCACTCGCTCCTGGGTTTCACGTAACGCAAGCAGGGTCGTCGTAAAAGTGCCTGGCAACTTGGAGTCCTTTGTCAGGTCCAGAATGGCGAGGTCCCTTGAAAGCAAATGGACCACGTGGAAGAGGCAACCCAAGGCAACCGAGTCTAGCTGTAAGCCCCGCTGTTGCCCATGTAGTCCAGCCGGCCCTGCCAGAGCCGTCTTCGATTCCCTGAGATGGCCTTGCGAAGCTGGCTAGAGTGTTTAGCAAGGGGGTTTTGAGTGTTGCGGCGCGTACTTTGAGACGAGAGGGAGGGGTCGACTTCACTCAAACTCTCCATCTTCGAGGGTACCGGATATCGAATCCTCCCCTTTTTTTTCATTTGCTTTCTTGTGCGGAGAGGATTGCGGGAAGGAGGCAAGGCTGACCCCTGACCCCACAGGGCGTTCACCTGGGCTCCCCTTTTCCTGGCCGCGGTCTCGAAGCAGAGGCTTCACCTGTCCATATCTGCCGCTTGTCAGTCAGAGAGAGGTCGAGACGCGGTTTTTACGGTTTCGTTCCTTCTCGTCGTTCTCTTCCTTCGCTCCCACGAGTTTTGCTGTTTATTTTTTCTATCGCGACTCTCCTAACGGCCTGCGTGTGATGTTTCTGTGATCAATCCTGCCTTTTTTCCTTGATTTCCTAGCGCCTTGCTTCGCTTACGTGCCTGATATCTCTCTCGAATGTCAGCCGTTCTGTTTTATTGACCCTCCGTTTTTCTTTTGTTCCTTCGGTTTCGCACATTCTTTCTCCTGCATCAGGGACGTAATGAATTGAAGTCACTTCCCTGAGGCAACTAAAAATCACTCTCCTTTGCCACGAAGAAATTCTGATGCGACGTTCAAGTTGACGTAATAGTAGCGATCTGCAATCTCGCTTCCGTTTGCATTTTCATTTTGTCTCTCCTCCGGAATGCTAGTCTGGGGACTGCACTTGCTCATGCAAAGTAGGCATGCCCCATCCCCAGCGCTTCCTGTCTTTGGTCATGGCAAACTATGTGTGTCATGGTACAACATTGGCGTTTCAGAGAAAGGCGACTCGCCGCCTCTCCCCAACTCGGGAAGTAGAGGCACAAGCGAAGGTAAGCCGCCAGAACCGTAGAGCTCTTAGTTGGTCCTGAGTGATGCTTCTCCTCGCAGACTTCTAGGTAGTGCAACCATTCACCCAGACTCTCACCTCGGAAGCATCCGGAATGTTCCCCTTCTGTCGGCAGTCCAGTGCACTAGCACGTGTGTACCCCTGACATGGGATGACGTACTTGGTCCCACTCGGATTGACTCCCAATTCGTCTTACCATTCTCTCTCTCTCTCACTCACTGGCGTGCAACTGAGCCCGATCGTAGATTCGAATGCCTTCACCTGTCTCTGTCACCTCACTTACATTGAGTCATCTGTCTCACTTCCCTTCTTCACCTGTCTCTGTATCACCTCACTTACATTGAGTCATCTGTCTCTGTATCGCCTCACTTACATTGAGTCACCTGTCTCTGTATCACCTCACTTACATTGAGTCATCTGTCTCACTTCCCTTCTTCACCTGTCTCTGTATCACCTCACTTACATTGAGTCATCTGTCTCACTTCCCTTCTTCACCTGCAAACTAACTCACCGGTTTCCTTCGAGTCCATAGAAGCTAGAAGATGTATTTATTGCATTCAAATTTTGTCGTAACTTGACTCTCGACTTAAAGGCAAAGTAGTCGTTAGCTTTTTAATACTATGCGTGTTCTTACACCATATTTCTTCCCAGTTGGACTGATAATTTTGATAACACATTCTAACAGAGCTGCATATGATGAGAATCGTAGGATCCTAACTGATATTTTCCATAAGATAAAATATTTAGATAAGTTTTTACCCGATGACGCTACTTTGTGCCAATCACGTTGCCATTCGTAGTATTCGCTACATGAAAAATGCGTACTGAATCTTTATTAATCCTTTCCAGTGAATGTCACCACTACTACTCGGCTGCTTTCTGTTCTCTCTCTGTAGGGAAACCTGAACATGTCTCAATACTGTAGAGGTTTGTAAACGGGAAAGAAACAAATGCAGATGAAAGTAACATTTCTACCATTAATATCGCAATGTCAGACAACATGGTAAAATACGAACATGTATGGGAATATTCTGAGAGGAAAATTTGACTGACATTTTAATAAATGTGAAAATGCTCGCTAGTTCAGCGTGCAACTATATATGCACTCAAACATATGGTCTGCTTTGAGCAGCCGTCTTCATCATCCTCACGAGCTCGCCCATGCGTCGTCATGCTGTGGGGGTTTCGTCCTTCGTGCTCCTCATCTGCTGCATTGCGCTTCATCCGAATCTTCTTCGCACCATCCAACGAGTTCACGCTTGACAAGCATGGCCTTTGATCTTTTCCATTCCATTTTTTTCTTTGTCCCATTTTCACTCTCTTAACATTGGCCTCGTCGTATCGTTCGTTACTACTGCGTGTTCTAGTATCTGCAGATCTCGACCTGCTGTTTTTTGGATTTGTTTCCTT
Source organism: Theodoxus fluviatilis (assembly GCA_034096865.1). Lineage (NCBI taxonomy): Eukaryota > Metazoa > Mollusca > Gastropoda > Cycloneritida > Neritidae > Theodoxus > Theodoxus fluviatilis. The sequence goes on from JAWQFJ010001559.1 coordinate 127,182, forward strand.
GATAAACAGTGCCCAATGCAAACGCGTCCTCGTGCTCGAGTAATTTGTCATAGTTTCACTGCCAAATCGCTACTTGGAAACGTTAGCTCCCAGTCTCCGTCCACAATTCTCGAATCGCATTCCCCGTTTTGTCAATGGAGAGAAAGGAGACCGTTGATGAAGGAAAGAGTTTGTCGCCACAGCCGACCAGGCACGCTTTCAGAGCGTTCTCTTACCTGCCTTCCATGCAGCTGTCCCCAGCCTTAGAACGAGAGGCCGCCTCGTCTGGCGTGTGACGTATCGTGTGACCATGTGGTAATCCTCAACGACACCACCACCTCCCCCCCCAAGCTGAGATGCGATCGCGGGAGATGTCTCTGTCCATTCGGACACAGGCCGCTCTGGAAGGACGCGCACACGAGCTCCACAATGACCGCGCTAAGCCGAGGGGTTCTGCCAAATTCAATTATCCCGCTTTGATGGTGCGGGACGCGGCGCATCGGATGGAGAGACAGTTAAGCCCTGGAGGAATTTAGTGGCGATAAAATACGTCCCGGGTGGAGAGTGGACAACAGTGAGACGCCTTGCGGAACACCTGTGTGGAGAGCGGTGGCGCGGTGCAGGTATCGCGTGAGGTCCCTGGGTAAGGAGACACCACCTTGGAGACCTCTGGGTCCAGGACATCCATCAGCCGTCTCCACACCTGGTCGTGGTCTGCGGCCTCGCCAGCCCACCACGCTCAACGCGCTAATTGCCAAGGATTTATCTTGCCTGGCATAAGGAGCCGTGCTCACTTACTGGATCACGATCTGCGCTGATCCTCAGGCAATCTTGCCTGGTGTCTGTGTGGGAAGACTTGGTAGCTGTCTTGGCTTCCGTGGTAGTGGCTGTGTTGTAACTTGGCGACTTGGTTCAGCAGTCCGTTTTCGTCTCGGTTACTATCTGCATGTGCCACCAAGGCTGTCATGCTACCACTAGCCTTCCGGCGTTTTGGGGCAACTGGGTCCGATTGTCTGGCTAGACATCTTGCCAGTATGAGTTACTTTTCGTTGGTTCGTATCGTCACTCTCCGACGGAGCAGACATATATTCCAACTTTGCATGGCACGTATGCCGGATCGCCTTCGACTGGCCACAGAGAGCTACTGGCGATCCAGACAGGGAGGCCCATGCTCGAGTCTCCCGTCTTTGCAGATCTGATAGTCGAGTTGTCTTGCCAGACCATCTGAAGAAGACCCTTGACAAATGTCTAGGCGAACCGCATATCACCAGACTTTCATGCAGAACCGTCCTCAGACTTTTTGAGCCAGATCTTTCAGTGTAATGGGTTTGTTGTGGTGGCAGCTGGTCCCAGTATTATTTTTCTGGAGAGTTAACCTTCTCGCCTTGTCCTTAGTTTCCATTCAGGCTTCAACCGTACTTCTGAGTCGTTTGATTTAGTGGGGATGCTCTTTCTTCCCTAAGAATCAAAGTGAGCGTTTTTTCGGGTGCTTTTCGGAAGTGTTTTCTTTTTCTATCAAAGGCCGCGTCTTTGTTGATGCTAGCGCTTTATTCTTCTGTCATGAATTGTGGCTCGGGTTTCCATGGGGCGGGAACTGTGTAAATTGTCGGACACTACGGGCTTTGTGAGTGTCGGTGCATCTCATTCCACAGGGGGAAAATGAGCTGTGACACTCCTGCAGAGGTTGACATGAAAGTAAATAATGCCATTTACGGACTGTCTGGCACGCGTCATTTGGTTAAAATTCAGGCCACACCTGGGGAAGGACATTCTTTTGAGATTACTGTCAACCTCTTTTTCATGCTTTCGTCTCCCATCTATTGTGGGATAACTTGCCGAAAACAGTTGGAGATTTTCTACTATAGATGCCTCAGCCATGAGTGTTTCAGTTGACACCAGAGTTCATTTGTACTGTTTGGGGTTTTATTTTGTTTTGAAAAGTGTCTGCTGTCTTGGGCAGCTGCGATATACCTTAAGCAAGGTAGCGTGATTTTTTTCTGTGTGACTTTGTGGAAAATCTTTTTGTGAGAAAATAGCACCAATATCTTCTGTTTACGAGTACAGAACTGCCTTTCCGGAATACTGTAATGTGGCGCATGACACGGACAACTTTAAACCACAGTGTGAAAAACTTCGGCTGGGCTCTTGAGCAGGAGCTTGGGGTTGAGTGGGGGAAACAGTTTACGTGTGATGGAGATGTGTTGCAAAATAGGAGGGGAAGGAAAAGAAGTAGAGTTGAGGATAAAATGGGACCGAGAGGAGAACAACGAAGGGGGTGGAGGTGGGGGAGGGGGCTGGGAAGAAGGGTTGGAATTCATGAGGGGGTAGCGAGCTATAGGGGTCGGGCTGTCTGGGCGACATGGCAGGCCTCCCCTCCTCTCTGTCTCTAGCTGACGGCGTCTCTCGTTTTTCTCGTGTCCTTCTTCGCTCCGTTGACCTGACCTGTCCTCCTGTCTCCTGTCTCTCTTACCCCTCCACACCTTTGACCCCGTCTGTCCGTGACTCCTAAGCTGAGCCCCGTGTCTCCCTTACTTCTTCCAGAGACTCACAAGAGCGACTCGGGGGTAGAGAAGTGGGAAAAAGGTTGGTATGGGCGTCCGCCCTCTTATTTCCTCTTTCCATGTGCGTTCAGTAGCCATGTAGATTCCGTGTCGGTGTGCGTGCATTACATGTTTGTTATGTGGCAGGTTTTCGCCTTGAAGCTATCTAATGTTTAAAACTGAATGGAAAACGGAACCCTATAAACTTTTCCTCGTTAACTACTGTTTGAGTGCCATCGACAGTGAATTGAAAGTTCAGTTTACTAGAAAATGTGATGCGTAATCTTTGTTCACATTAAAAAGATAACAAACATTTTGACATGTATGGAAATTATCATTGATTGAATTATCAGTTGAGGTTTCTGTAAATGATTAATTTTGTTTTGTTTCTTATAAATTATTGTGTTTTCTCTCTATGTTTCATCATTTCGCATTCGCTTCTTTTCTTGATTCGTTCCGCTTTTCTTTCCCCTTTGGTAGCTTCTACATGAGAAAAGAGTCACAATTCTTCACCCCTGTTGTTGCCCTTGATAAACTTTATAAACATTTAAAAGCTTTGAATAATTCAATGTAGGAATTAGATGCAGAATAGAGAAATAAAACAGTCTTCATAGGATAGGACGTTGTAACTTGAATCTTCGCTGGAAGACTTTTCTTGACAAATTTCCCTTGAAAGTAAACACATCCACGGTGCACGGATCATCACCTAAATTTGCAATCCTTTTAACTGAGGGGAAAATATGTTGCAATAAATGCACAAGTTTATTTCTACGGTAAAATCGGCGACTTCGGTTTTGGGGAAATGTTTGTTTGTTTGTCCTCTAAGCTTAATTGAAACGGAAAATTCTGTGGAAGTAGTTCGTCTTTTTGCGTCCTCGTTGTGCTGTGCTTGGGAGTTTGGAGCAGTTTGTACCGTCGCGCTGCTTGACATGGGCTGGGCTTTACTTTGGCGTGGGGCGCATTTGGAAGAGTGTTGTGTTTCACTGGGAACGATATCGTGGGCGTTATTGATGTCACAGGTTCATTACAGAAATGAGAAGGTAAGCAGAAGGAGACCCACGTGACAAATTGCCAGCACTGAATGCTGCTATGAAAAAGGGAACCGTGCCTGCTTTTGACTTTACGTCTAAGGAAAAACACTTTCATAAAGAATTTTTTCTTCTTCTGAAATGTTCCGTCCACCGGAGATACACGTGTATTGTCTTCACTTTCATCGGTTGGATCAGAAGAGGTCAAAGCATCCATTTCCTGCCGATTTGAACTGCACAGTTTATTTGTGTTTTCCTGTAAATTAGCCGTTCACTGCATGAAGAGCCTGATGTTCTCTTTCTTTCTGGCTTTTTCCTCTCTGTGATGAAAGTTCAACAGCTGCGGAACTCCTGCCACCAAAGAATTATCATTAGCCGCAGAGGAGCTCTCCAAAGCGCTTTTGTCATGGAGCACCAACTGGTTGTGCAGCGCAAGGCCTGCTGAGGAGACCTGTGATCCACCATGAATGAGAAGTCGGACCGGAAGTGCCAGCCCATCTCCAGTTTCCCGGATGATGAAAGTCATATGTTCGCCTCGTCTGAAAGAGATTAGCCTGCCGCATCCCTTTTTCTTGAACACGCTCGCCCGTGGCCCCCGTGCACAACAGTAGGGGCGGTGACATTTGGCGGGGCCGATGGCGGGATAGGGGCTGGCAGCAGTAAACAGAGATCAAAGATGGCCATGTCGAGCGCTACGCTCTCCCACAAACTGGGCGCGTGCTGACAGCTCGATCAAAGCCCCGATAATGCCAACAGCCGTAGAGAGGGAGCAGTGAGACATCCGCAACTGGTGCCAGCACTGCCTGTCTTCTTGGCCCATGCTTGAAAAAAGCAACAGCCTTTACAAAAAAGGGGATGAAAAGAAAGGACCTGACCTATCGCTAGATGCACACTTGTCTTCGTTGTTGAGAGTATATAGCCTTGCCAACTTCAAGTCGCGATCGCTGGACTGATTCTTATATTGTTTTATCCTGGGGTTGCACAAGTAACGAGTCAAGCTGGAAATAAAATCAAATAGCGGATGCACCTCGACTGGTTCCGATAATGCTCGTACTCTTTTAGGGGCCGGTCAGTTCTTCAAACATTAGTTTAGTCCGAAACTGGGGGAACTTGTTGCTTAGCTCGGCCATCTGGATCATGAAAACATGAGAAAATATCAATACGTTGAAATCAAACAGCAACTACAACAAAACTATTGCCCGCTTACATGGCAGCAACCTCATAGATTATAGAACTGCGTCATGAGATTGTGGTGAGTCGTGTTGTCATCTGTTTTGAAGTCGAAGACCGAAGTTTTCTCTTCCTTGTTTTGTCATGGGCGAAATGCATGCTTCGAGTGAGTTCGTGGTTCCTTCTTCCGATTCCCGCGTCAAAACAGTCCGCCATCGGCTTGTTTGGACAGCAGGAACGGAGGAAATGCGCTGGGAGAACACGCAGCTAAGTGAGATAGCTGACAGGCCCCGAACTCGATCCTGGCTTTCTGACCTGCGTTCCCCATTCTTCCAACAGGCGCCTCCCTGCTACAGAAACCCAAGCCTCCCTCTCCAAACTGTTGATGCTGGAAAAATATTGGAAAATCAAAACATCGACCACTTCAACTTCCTTCTAATCCCACCCAAAACTGTCTCCCCAGCTATTGCCCTGCTAGTTCTGTTTTCGGAAGTTTGATTTTTTTTTCTCCCTCTCACTGCAACCGCTCCCTCTACGCCCTCTCGTGGGCCTCCTCCTCCTCCTCCTCCCCCCCCCCCCCCCCCCCCTCCTGTTCTTCCTGCTCGTCGTCCTCCTCTTCTTCTGCTTCCTCCTCCTCCCCCTCCTCCTCCTCCTCCTCCTCCTGCCCCCCCCCCGTGTTCTTCCTGCTCGTCGTCCTCCTCTCCGTCTGCTTCCTCCTCCTCCTCCTCCTCCTCCTCCTCCTCCTCCTCCTCGTCGTCGTCCTCTTCCTCCTGCTTCTCGTCTTCCTCCTGTTCCTACACCTCGTCTTCCTCCTGCTCCGGCTCCTCCTCATCCTGCTCCTGTCCCTCCTCCTCTTCCTCATCCTGCTCCGGCTCCTCCTGCTCCTCCTGCTCTTGCCCCTGCTCCTCCTCCTGCTCTTCCTACTCCTCGCACTCCTCGCTTAGGTAGAACTCTACACTTATTCCCTCTCCATCCTGCTGCTACATCCTCCGTGCGCGAGGGATCAGGTGTGTGGCACGGAGCGTGGCCTTGTTTGTGTGTCCACTCCC